>JAABKM020000021.1:609027-651502 GCA_016277805.2 Papilio aristodemus | reverse complement strand
GCCCCCCTCGAATTACCAAAATGCCCCCCTGTGTGGCGTCCCCCCCCCCGGAAACACTGCTATAGAGTAAAGACAGACATTCATTTTTATATATATAAAAAGATAAGTCTATAGATATATGTACTTTTGTATTTTTACACTGTCTTGTAGACTTTAAATATTAAATAAAAACACCCGTTAGTTTTCATTGTAAATAGTTATTTATGTAAAGAGATTATTTTGTATAAGAATTAAAGAAAACGTTTCATTCGTTTTGTAAATATTGTGTTTATTTATTTGTTTTTTTTTTTGTATGCTTTGTGATAAAATAAATAAATTAGGTAAAAGTATGTTTTTTTTTTATTCTTACATCTGTGATGAAAAATAGATTTCTGGATAAGTGGTGATTTTAGCTTAGTCTTTAAAAATGAATAAAATTAACCATAGATGGCATTGTTTTAAATTTTAATAATAAATAGCAAAAAAAAGTTATCAACAGATGGCGCTGAAAGGTGCAAATTGATTTTTCCCAAATAAAAAATTCAACATCACAGGGCACTGTTTTCTGGGGATTTATCTCTCTGAATAATAAAGTGCCATTTATTAAACTTATAATAAAAATTTTAATTTCGTAAAATAGGACTGTGTATAAAAAGTGCAATTTTTTTTATTAAGAAATAAAAATATTTAGTTAATTATTGAATAGTTTCATTTTTGACTTCATTATTTTTATTAAGAAATTCAAGTTTAAAAGTTGCATTTTAGCGTAATAAATAAAGCGCTATTTATTGTACACTAGTTAATGGAAATGGACCATCGCAAATAAAAATATCTTGATAAGATTTTTAAAGCAAAAACAGAATTAAGACAAATAATCTATCCATTAATGTTTCGGGCAGTACTTTTTGGTAAAGTTTCAGGATTCAGAATTAAAAAAAAAAACAATTAACGTTGTTTTAAAATAATTAATTTAATTATTAAATTTAAGCATTTTTAAACGCTTAATAAATAAATAACTTTGAAGCTAACATCAATGTTAAAAACATAATTTATTACACGTGACTCAGCGGTTATAAAAACACACAATTGTTGCAGATTTTATTTTTGTTACAATAAAAAAACTAACCTACTGGTAGTTCTTCATATGCTTATGATTTTCAGAAGTTTTTTTTTATTATTAATTAAACCATAAAAAAATTCAAATTTATTCTTTTTCACTGTATACCCTCATTTACTATAGAATGATGTACCCTCAAATGCAACTTCAAACTCGTCACCTGAACGAACGCCTTCCCGCATTCAGAACATTTATATCTTTTGTCATTAGTATGTATTCTTTTGTGAAAATCTAAAGTTTTTTTTCTTTGGAAACTCTTTTTGCAATAGTCACATTGAAATGGCCTATTGTCATCATGTTTGACCATGTGCCGTTTCAATAAATCCTTACTGAACACTTTAAATCCGCATATCTCGCACGCGAATGACTTCTCCTTAACATGAACTCTCAAATTATGTTGGACGAGTGTACTCTTGGCTGTGAACACTTTAGAGCACAGTTCGCAAGCAAATTGCGAACTCTTCACGTCATGTACCAACGCTAGATGGCGCTTCTTCAAATATCTACTACCCAGCACTTCGGGACACTTCGGACATTTCAATTTATCGGATCTGTGAACTTTTATACAATGGTTATTTAGTGAATAATTGGATGGGAAAGTTTTGCCGCATTTCTCGCAGCGACTGTTATAATTTGAGTGTACATTTTTGACGTGACTGTGCACGTTGGCTTTAGCTATGAAACCTTGTCCGCAAATCTCGCAGAGGTATGTATTAGTTTTGTTATGGTGTTTGTGGACGTGGGCCAGAAGAGGTCCGAAGAATCGAAACTGAAGACCACAATCAAGACAAAACATTCCATTATCAGATAGTTTGAAACAAAACAGATATCTGCTGATCTTACGATCGTATACCATCTCGTGTTCTTCAGAGGCGTGCTCTAAAAACTCATCCAGTGTTTCAATAATCTTTGGACATTTTTTACAAGCTATATCCGAAATATCCAACTTGATTCTACTATGACCTATAAAACTTCGAAGTAAATTCATCAGTTTCTCCCCCGTATGTTCTTCTCTTGTATGCTGTTTCAACTTCAAGCTGTCTACAAAAGGGTAACAGCAAAAGAAACACATGTATTTATTAGCGTACCACCTGAACGGCATTATGGTGGAATTTTCTAGAATTAACGCGAGCAGTTTAGCGAGCTCGTCCTTCCTTCTTTTTTCTTCTAGACGGTCCTCGTCGATTGTCGGCTGATTTCGTAGTTTCCCTGTAAAGAAGTAATTAAATCAATTTAAAATTAAATTGAACTCTCACTGGACGATATTTCAGATTTGATAAAGTTTGTGTTGTCCGCCTGATGATGGCTGATCTATGTATTTTTTTATTCCATAATTTGCGTGTGTTCCTACTTTTCGATTATATTGTTTAAGAGACACTTATAGTCTCACGCCTGTATTCCCCGAAGGGGTACGCAGAAGTGCAACTAGCGCACCCATATTTCGCCATATGTTTTCCTTCCCATAATGTAATAGGGGCGAGCCTATCGCCATATCGGGCACAAATTCCAAACTCTGGGCTGATATCAAGTTGAAAAAATCATTTTGTCCGACCCGGGACCCCAGCGTTGCAGCCGTACCGTATACGTAATACGTGATACCACTAAGCCACCGAGGCAGTTAAACTACCTAGTTAGTTACTTATAGTATGGTTTTATTTTTCCGTTTTATATTAAGATTCGATTACTGGTAAATAAATGAAATACTTAAAAAAATAGATTTATTTATACAGATAACACCAATTAAATAATTAATTAATTGACATTAAGTTTTCTGATGTATGTTAGCACAATGTTGCCTCATTGTTTTTTTAGTTTTGAACGTTTTATCACAGAAGATGCATTTCACATTCCTGACGGAACTGTGTTTGAACATATGTCGTCGTAACGCGTGTTCGCCAAAAGATTTCCAACCACAGACTTTACATTCAGCATTCTTCTCTCTTAAATGCCTCTCTCTAACGTGTCTTAACATTGTACTTTTGAACACAAAACTTCTGGAACAATATTTACAAGCCACCGCCTCTCTATCACCATGTACCTTTATACTATGATGAGCTCTTTTGTACTGAGTGTCAAACACTTCAGAACAATTAATGCATTTATATTTTCTACCATGAACATTTTGCATATGAGTCCGTAACTTCGTATATCGTAAGACGACATCACAATCTGTACATTTAACACCGCCACTGTGCTCGGATTTTATATGATGCCGGAGATAATTTAAACTGTTGTAATTCTGACCACAGATATCACAAAGCACCTCCGTAGAGGTTTTATGTTCCTTATTCATGTGAACAAGGATGTGGCTGAAAGTTAAAAACTTTTTATCACAATGGACACAGTAAATATGAGTATTGTCGAATCTGTAACCGTTTATGCATTTCACGTCCGAGTTGAAATCGATTTTATGTCTATCGATTAAATGATCGATTAATTCTTGTACATCACTAATATTGTCAGTGCATAATTTACATTGAATATTCGTAACGTCAACATTGACCATAGATTCGAAATTATTTATTAGAGCGTCATTTAAATCGGTTTCAATGTTGTGTTGTTTTTGATGAGATTTCCATTCTAGAGGAGTTTCGAAGATTTCCTGACAGAAGAAGCATCTGTAAAACTTCTTTAGCCATCTGAACGGGACGAGTGTTGAATTCGCTAAAACTTCTGTAACATTCTTCCTCATTATTCTTCTTCTTTCCATTGCTGTGTATCCTCTTTGCCTTTGAACAGGCGGTATCACATAATCGTCTTGTTCTGAATCGCTCTTTTCTTTTATTTTGGATAAACTTTCTCTTGTTTTGCTCTCAGTGTAGCCTGAAAGGAAAATTTCTTCTTTAGAAATTCATTTTCATATCTGCTTACGTCATAAACTTTTTGAATATTGCTTGAACGTTGAATTTAAAGAAAAAAAAAAACAGAGTTCTGTGTTATTTTTCTCATTTATTATATTATTTTAAGCTACATAATAATGTATATCTTAAAAGCCTTTTTTTATTTACATTACTTTTTCCTTATTTTTTTATTTCCAGAGTTTTATAAAACGACCGTTTTTTGAGTGCCTTATTGAATAAGCTGTAATTTTGATAGATTTTATTATTTTTTTTTTAATTTACAACAAAAAAAATGTTCGTTTATACAATAAACAAAATTATCATTCAAATTTCTACATCACACATAGGTTTTGTAATTTGTTTTCCTTTTGTATGAGCTAAAGCACAGATAGAAATATAACGAGCAGTAATTGAAAAAAAAAAATTGATGGTCTAGTCAAATTTATTGTAATATTGTTTGATTAGGCGTTTCATTGTTGTGAGGTGTAAGGATTTTCGTACATCATAGCCTGTTGTGTTTTGTGCATCCTGGCGTAATGGGCCCTCATGATCTTCTTAGTTGTGAACGCCTTGTCACAGGAGTCACATTTAAAATTCTTTTCCCCGCTGTGTTTGTACATGTGATTCTTTAATCTGTTACTATTAAATGCCTTCCATCCACAAACACCACACACATGGTTCCTGACTTTTAAATGAGTATCCCTTAAATGCGTCATCATCATGCTTCTGAACACAAAGGTCTTCGGACAGTGCAGGCATTTGATCTCCTGTCTGTTCTTGTGCTCCGCCGCCATGTGCCTCGATCTCTTATAGTGGCTCTGAAATGTCTGCGAGCATAAGGAACATTTGTACTTCTTATCCAAATCATGCTGGTTCTTCTGGTGCGTCTTCAACTTCGACCTGGTCTCGAATTTCACACCGCATTCTGGACACAGTACCCCATTGTTTTCGTGCACGGATTTCACGTGCAATCTCAAAAGGTTCGCATCTTTGAAATTTTGTCCGCACACATCGCAAAGGATCGCCGATATACCTTTATGGTCTTTGTTGGTGTGATGAAGGAGAGGTCCGAATGTGTAGAAAGAGACGCCGCACGCGAGACAGTTGACGGCGAAATTGTCAAGTTTGAACGCGACCATACACACACCTATATCCTTGTTATAAACCACTTCATGTTTGTCAACCAAATGGTCTATCAGATCATATAAATCGTCGATCTTCTCCGGACATAGCTTGCAGGACATATTAGATATATCTACATAAACTACTTGTTCCCAATAATTGTTCATAGCTAGTTCCTTTAACTCATCACCGACGTGGATTTGCTGGTGATTTTTGAGTTCTGATGATTCTTGAAAGATGTCATAGCAATAGAAACATCTGTAGGAACTTTTTAACCATCTGAACGGCATTACAGTCGATTTTAAAAGTACTTGCAGTACGTTTTTCCTCATTATTGTCAATCTACCCTTCGAAGTGATCGTGATTTGTTGAGTACCTTCATCTTCATGGACTGCTGTCGTTTCTTTTCTTTTCTGACCACCTCTTGGTTCTCCTGCAAGGAAAACGTCCGTTTTATTTTTTTTTATAAACACTTTTTAAAGGTGGTCAGATCAGTAGTTTCTTGCACCATTTTCTTCATCAATGTCAATCTGTATATATTATAGTCGTTTCCGTTTGCACATAATCCAAGAACTACTAAACCTATTTTAAAAACAATAATATTAAAGTATCAAATAAGGTTGTTCTAAGTATTCATTTAAAAATGAGGTTTTCGTATATATTTTTTTATTATTTGAAAATAACATTTAATTACAAAAAATATAATTAGTTGATAATGGAAATAGTCTTACGGCTATTTCAAGTGTCACCTTTTATTAGTCGGCTTTACGACTCTTTATTTTATGGACTAAGGTGTCCTTCAAGACGTAAATACCTACAAAATATTTTTTTAAATAAATAAAACTATAAATGAAACATATTGAATAAATAATTTTTATTGAGAAAAACTTAAAATCACCTACAAATAGACTATTAGCATTACAATTAATTGCCGAGTCTAATACATATATTAAAATGTCTAAAATAAAACCTGCACTGTTCTAAGTTAATAAAGTATCAAAATCATTTATATAGTTCATAGTAATGAAATTCCTTTTCATGCGCGGTCAAAGTATCAAAATCAACAAATCCCCGTCTACACCATCTACAGACGCGTCCAAAATTACCAGAATGCACTTTCATATGCGCTCTGAGATTACTCGATCTACCGAAACGCCGTTCACATATACTGCACAAATAGTTTTTTTCACCGAAATGCTTCCGTCTGTGGAGCTTCAGCATCCATTTTATGCCTGTCGTATAGTCGCACAGGTCACATTGATACTTGACGGATGGATGTAACGATTGCACATGGAGGAGCATAGCTCCCTTAGTGGAACAAACTTTGGGACAACGATCGCAACGAATTCTATACTTGTCCACATTATGAACTTTACCCATATGCACTTTCATACGATAGAGCGTCTCGAATTCAGTACTACAAAGACTGCAGCAATGAGACTTCACCTGACCATGAATTCTCTGTCTGTGTTTGTCCATTTTATGAAACGCATCGAACACCTTACCACATATCTTGCACCTATGTCCATTGTGACAGTTACTGATGTGACGGTTCAATCTAATCTGGTCAATGAAGCCGAGACCGCAAATCTGACAGATGAATTTATGGTTGATATGGTTTCTGAACATGTGAGCGAGCATGCAATTAAAGTTATCGTATTCGGCATCACAAAGGACGCATTTCATGTTTCCCTTCGAAAGATTGAAAGGGAAGACGCAGGAACCAGTCGATCCGTCATATTCCTCGTCATGTTCAGAGACTATATGCGCTATGAGATCTTCTACAGTGTCTATGGTCTTGGCACAACTCTTGCAAGCAATATCAGTTACGTCTACTTTAACCGGTACGTCTTTGGATATAATTCTTTGCGGGATAAAAGTTTCTAAATCGATGGATGTGTGAGAGATGGTATGTTCTTTGAGGACGTCACAGTCCCTCATTGATTTGTTGCAGTAGAAGCATTTAAAGCCGTTGGTGTTCCAATGGAAGGGAACTAGGTTACCGAAGCGGAGCAGCAGGGTAACGTTTCTTCGCACGCTGTGCAAGCGTTCGAGATACGTTTCATGAACTTCGCGCTCAATCTTTATCCCTGGAAAGAGATATCGATCGTTTACGCAAACTTACTGGTTTCTACACATATTTGGTAATAACTGTAGAAAAGATAAGTTTTGGGTAACTAGAGATCTAGGAAATGTGTATCATTAAAATGTAAGCCTTATGTACATAGTTGGCCGCAATGGTATCGTATATTAGAAGAGATAAGTTAAAAAAAGTCAAGTATGTGAGTGTCGACAGTAAAAAAATATATCTGAACTGTAAGGGGACATTAAGACTGTTAATTGCCTAGATTTATATATCGAGCAGTAAATAATGACGGAAATCATTACGCATAACAAAATACATTATAGCTGAGTAGACTAAATGTGTGGCAATAGACCAGTATGGTTCAGTCTATATTATTATCTTAGGCCTTGTTGAAATCACATCAAACTAAATCTTTAACAAGAACGT
Organism: Papilio aristodemus; assembly: GCA_016277805.2. NCBI lineage: Eukaryota > Metazoa > Arthropoda > Insecta > Lepidoptera > Papilionidae > Papilio > Papilio aristodemus. The sequence goes on along the minus strand of JAABKM020000021.1, from coordinate 643,932 downwards.
TTTATTTAATTTTTTCGCATAGACAGAGGAGCTAGTTTAGATTTAGGATTTTAGCAGTTAACTCTATATTAAAAGACTCATAAATTATATAATAATTTCTTATGTCATTAAAACAAAAATATAAATTAATATTTAATTTAATTTACGAATATATAGTATAATTAACAGACAGTTTTTTATTGGAGAAGGTCGCAAACGAGGATGGTTACATCTGATGTTAGGTGACTGCTACCCATAGACATCTGCAACAACTAAGAGAGTTACAGATGCGATGCCTACCCATGGACAGAGGAAGGGATTGAAACAGAAAAAAACAATTCCTTTTTCTCTTGATCCCTCCTCTGTCATATCCTCTTCCTCTTTCCATCCTTTCCTTATTAGAAAAAGATAAGAAGGGGAGAGAACTAGAATTAGACCACCGGCACCTCACTCATCAGACGAAAAGCAGAATACATCCACTTGACGCGTGTCTTCTGTGAGGTCGTGGCATTTCACCAGTCGAGCCCATTCGTGCAACTGATGTTGTTGCTGGCTCTACCATTGTTAAAGTCATATTATCACATCAGTTCTAAAAAAATGCCTACACGATTTTAATGCACGTATTCTCCGGTTAATTCAGCTCCTTCGAGATCGTCTTTCACGAATTCCATTTGTACGATTTCTGTGTCGTTCAATTCATCGATATCTTCTATATGCTGTTCCAAATCACTCCGGCTCTCATATTCCGAGTGCCGTGTCCTGACATGCACTTTTAAATTATGCTGATGTGTGAATTCTTTGTTGCAAATATCACAAGACAGCTTCCGATTGTCCGTGTGTATCAATGAATGGGTGTTCAAGTTGTTCTTCTTGGAGAATTGTTTGCCACAAACCGCGCACACAAATTTCTTATCGCCGTTGTGCTTTAACATGTGTAACTTGACGTCGTAAGGTCCGAAAAACTTGTCACCGCAAATCTCGCATTCGACATTCTTCTCTCGCAGATGGACCCGTCTCATATGTCGAGACATTATACTCTCTTGGGGATAGACCTTCGGACAGTAGGGGCATTTGATCTTCAACTCCTCGACGCCGTGCACGTTTGCTAGATGTAGCTTCTTGAAGTACAAACTCTTGAATGTCTCCGGGCAATGTGGACAGGTGGACAGATTGACCATATGGACGTTTTTCTCATGGAGAATCTTCTTTGATAGCGTTGTTAGAGAGATGCCGCAATGCTCACAAGTGTAACCGCCTTCTCTATGATAGTACCGGTTGTGCATCTTCAAATGATTCTCCCCTTGGAAGCTAGTGCCACAAACATCGCAAATGTAATCATGGGACAGATGGTGTTTGTTCGCGTGACGTAATAAATACTCGAAGAAAACGAATTTCATATCGCAAATGGGGCATGTGGGTTGATCTTTATCCAATTTAAAAGGTAATAGACAATTGGGGACGCTGACATCGTATTCTGCGTCATGTGCTATAATTAAATGATGGATTAACTGCTCCAGATTATTGACAGGCTTGGAGCATAGTTTGCAAGACACTCCCGTGACGTCAATCTTGACTGCAGCATCCCTATTCCTGTTGTTCCTCGTCCTGTCGTACACCACGAGTTCTAGATTGGCGAACTGGTGCACTTTGGCCGTGTGCTCTCGCAACAGATCCGGGTCTTTCATCGGCTCTGAGCAGTAGAAGCACCTGTACCTTCCCTTGTACCACATGAACGGTGTCACGTTGCTGTACTGCAGGACGTACTCCACGTTCCGCCGCTTTATGTAAAGCTTACGTGCGATCTCCGTTTTCTTATATTTGTCCTCGACGGTGCTCATTTTTGCACCTGCAAATAAATTTTCGGTCTTTTACTCTTTACATTTAGACTTCTTTCTTCTTTATGTCTCAATCCATTTCAATCTTCCATGATTGGTACACAAAATGTAAATTAAATGATATACCATATGCTAAGCTATGAATTACTGTCTTGTCCCATACCGAACGCCTAGAGCATGTTAGAATATAGGGTCCTGTACCGTCTAAATATTTTAAACTGCTCAAAATTATACTCTAAGCCAATGTGCCAACCTTTTTTGTGCCCCTATGTAACAAACAAATTTTATTAATAAAAAAATTATTTATTCTCTTCAGGTAATTAAACGATAGGTTTTAGGAAGAAATCACTAGGATGTTATTAACAAAACACAATAAGTAAATTTTTAAAGAATAAAAAAACGGTGAAACTCGGGCCGAGTCTATATTCGAATTGCCCCCTCGTGGGGCGTGGACCCGACGTTGGGAAACACGTCTATAAGCGAATTTATCGGCCTCCTCAGTAATGACAGCCTTGGGCCTGTTTGATATGATACTCAAAATTTTTTCTTACATTTTTTTTGACCAAGAAAAAAAAAACAAATGGACATTTATTGATATATTTAACGCATTTTCTTACAGCAGGAACATTACAGTAGTATACTAAGTAAAAGCATTTCAATAAATATAACAGTATATAACAAAGTTTATGGGGAAAATGTCGCAAGTCAGAAAACTGATGAAAACGATGTTACGTCACGTAGTGACATATTTTGTTACAAGAAAGAGAAGGATATAAGTTAAAGTGAGTCTTTCATTGTACATATTTAAAAATATAAGCCATGATTAAATTCTATATGAACCTCTGGTATCAATTATATAATTAATTGATATTTACACTTGAGCGTGCAAATGTCCGTACTTTTTGTGCATTTCTTTGTGCGAGCTCAAATTACTCCTACGTAGGAAGGCTTTGCCGCAAACTTCGCAGTTGAATTTCCTCTCACCATCATGTTTCACCATATGCATCCTTAATAGATAATTGTCAAAGAATCTTTCATTACAAACCGAACACGCGACGTTTTTCTCTTTCAAATGAGTTCTACGTATATGGTCCTTCATGAAAGAATTCCTCGTGAACATTTTACCGCAATAAGTGCACTTGTGACCTATATCATGGTCTTTGATTAAATGTTTCTGTTTATGATATTGCGATTGGAATAATTCCGGACATTTAGGGCATTTGTAATCTTTAGCGTTGTGATGCTTCGCTTTGTGACGGCTCAAGCACCACTGGTTTTTATATTTCGTACCGCACACGTCACACTCGCAAACCCCAGTATGGGAGTAAGTTATATGAACTTTCAAATTAGTAACTCTTTTAAAACTGCGACCGCAAAAGTCGCAGATTCTGTTATTATTACTGTGTTCCGAATTGATATGCCTTAAAAGGATTCCGAAATACCTGAAGATACGATTAGGACAGAATGGGCACGGCATATTGTCTTTAATAACTTTGTAAGGTTCTAAACACCCTGTAACTGTTTTATCGTAATTAGCGTCGTGTCTAGATATTAAATGGTCGATTAGTACATCTAGGTCTTCCATCTGCTGCCCGCAGACCTTGCAGCTTAGACCTGCGATATCTACTTTCACAGCTATCCTTTCCCCTTTGCATTTCTTCATACTTTTCGATTGCAAATCGCACACAGGATGTTCCAACATTGTATGTTCTTTCAGTTCGTCGAATTCGACAAACTTCTTCGAGCAATAGAAGCAACAGTATTTCGCGAAAAATTTAAAAGGTAACGCCGTGGACATGTTAAGAACGCACTGGATGTTCTGTCGTATTTGTAGAATGTTTTGTTTCTTTTTCGGTTGCAACAGATTATCAGTAAAATTGTCATCTACAGGATGATCTAATTTCCCGAGCGTATTAACTTTGCATTTGATTATGTGCTGTTTTAAGCCTTGAGGCGAGTGTAGTTGTTTCGAGCAATGCGGACACTTGGCGGTGCCGTCGTCCGGATGGTCGCACTGTGTATGTTTTAGCAGCATACTGTATGTGGCGAAGTGTGACCCGCACTGTTTGCACTTCCTAAAGTGAAAGTCGTTTTGATGTCTACGCAGGAGATAGTGGGATTTGAAAGACTGCGAGCATTCGGTACACGGGTAACCTCCTTCGCGATGGTTGTGTCTTAAATGTATTGCTAAATCTCTCTTTTTATTAAAGCTAGCGCCGCAATCATCGCAGATGTAGTTATTCCGCGGATGGTTGTTATTAACATGGCTGACCAGAAAACTAAAGTAGTTGAACTTTAGTTCGCAGTACAAACATTGGAAATCGAGCAGCCTGTATTCTTGGATTTGCGTGTCCACAGATTTATCGTAATCCATATCGTGTTTCCCGTTTAAATGCTCGATAATTTCATCGAGGGATGCGAACGGCTCGTTGCAAATTTCACAGGAAACATCCGATACATCGATTTTGATTTCTACATGATTTCCTTTAATCAATTTTAAGGAATAATCTTTCGTGGTGCACGGGCCGTGAGCACGAGTGTGTTTCCTAAAGTCCTTATATTCGGCGCAGCTCTTTCCACAATAGAAACAGCGACAGCGGCCCCTCCATTTGAAAGGTACGACGCTCGTATTGTTGAATAGAATTTGCAAGTTCCGCCGTCTTCTCTCAGACATACAGTTCTCGTACTGGGCTTGCGGTATATCATCTGAAAAGAAATCACTCTCTATAATTGTACCTCTTTACAACTTCTTTCTTAAATTTACTTTTTTGTTCCTTTAGTATTTAAATTTTTCATGTGCAACAATATATGGTTCCGTAGATTGTTCTTCCATATAAACATCTTGTCACATAAATCGCATTCGAATTTATATTGGCCGGAGTGTTTTAGTATATGCATTTTGAGATGCCACCCGTCGAAGAATTTTTCAGGACAGTACCTGCACTCAAAGGTTTTCTCTTTCAAATGCGTCCGTTTGATATGATTGATCAAATAAGATTTTCTAAGGTAAAGTTTACCGCAATGCGTGCATTTGTGGCCGGTTTTATGCGCGACCACCAGATGCCTCTGCATGGAGTACCGAGATGTGAATTTCTCCTTGCATTGTGAACATTTAGCCACTTTAACGCCGTGCTCCTTCCCCATATGGAGTTCTAGACCGCTTTTACTCGAGCACTTCACAGTGCAACGCGTGCAATTATAATCTACCGGTTTATGTTTCCTCCATATATGAGCGCGAAGATTGGCGCGATATCTGAAACATTTTCCGCAGTAGGAGCATATATTTTTGTTCTCCGCGTGCGTTAAGCTAACGTGTTTTAGTAGCATTGTAAAATGTTTTTTTTCCTTGCCACAAAAAGGACAAGGGTAGTTGTCTTTTATTAGATTGTAATGCTGAAATTGGCTAGCTATAGTCCTACCCACTGTTGCCTTGTGTACATCTCTTATGTGATTTATTAAGTACGACAAATCTGGCATAGGTTCATTGCACACTTTACACGACAAAGAGCTAATATCGATTTTGATACGGCCCTCTTCTGTCTTAATCGATTTCATCGATTTCGAATTGATATCACATACAGGATGTTTCGAAATCGTATGTCTTTTCAATACATCACAATCCGTGAAATCTTTCGAGCAATAGAAACACCTAAATTTATACTTGAAGTATTTAAACGGCACGGCTGTGGACATGTTTAAGATGCAAGCTAGATCGTTTCTAATCCGTCTTAAGGGCGTGATCTCTTCATTTTTGACTTCTGGTATAATAACATTGTCTACTATTCGAGTACAAATCGCGGCGTGTTGTAAGAAGCGTTGCTTTGTGGTCATTACTTTGTGACAGATACCGCACCGCAGCGCGTCTAAGTCATGATCCGTCTTCATATGTTTCAACCGCTTCACTCCAGACGGGAAATATTTGAAGCAAATATTACATTCGGACGCGTGCTCGTACATTCTGTGCTGGTTTAGCTGTCCTTGTGTAGAGTAGGTATTCGAACATTTTGAACATTTGTAAGATTGTCTATGGTACATTCTCTTATGCGCGTACAGGTCTATTTTCTTACTGAATTTATGATCGCACTTGTTGCATTTTAAGCATTTATTTGGATGTTCATTGTTGACGTGTTTGATTAGAGCGCCAAAGAATTTGAATTGTTCGTCGCAGTGCAGACATTTTAAATTCTTTAGCATGTACAGAGATATTTCTGAGGGTACATTTCGATCGTAGGGTAGTTTGTGTTTTAGTGACAGATGTTCGATGGTGTCATCAAAGGTATCGATTTCTTTGTTACATAGGTTACATTTAATGATTGATATATCGATTTTAATTTGGTGTTCGGACGAATTGATGAGTTTCATCGCTCGTTCGTTATCGGAACATGTTCCGTGGCCTATCGTATGTTCTCTAAGAAGTGTAAAATCTGGCAAATCTTCACCGCAGTAGAAACATAAATACTTTCCCCGCCACTTAAATGGTATTAATGTGGTATTATTGAATAATATCTGAAGATTCGTTCTCCTTAACTGAGTTGCGCTCGGCGACTTCTGTTTTTTATCTGGAAAGAAATTTTCCAATTTGTAAAATGTACCCCCAAAAATGTTTCTTCGAATATCTATTGGGTACTTAAATTGGAAACCGGGCAATGGGTTCGGACACTCACAAAATGGATGACCGATGGAGACGTGCAGTTCTAGAATGTACATACTCAGGATGGACCGACGATCTGGTCAAAGTGGCAGGAGCCAGCTGGATTTAGACCAATCTTTGTGGTGATCTCCAGCAGTGGACAAATATTGTCTGACAAGACGACGTCTCAACTTTTTAATATCACATTAAGAAAAAACCTAGTGTCCAAATTGACATCATGCCAAAATTGACAGGGGTTTTTATAATTTGTTATATTTTTAACTAGAATGATCTATTAGTCAATCTAGATGAAAATAAATTGAGATTAAATTGGGTATTTATATGTTAGTCTTAATTTGGTATTAACTAGTTGAATTCCGTATTAACTGTTCTTTGTTGATATGCTTTTATATTATGGTGAGGAATGAAAAATAAATTAATCAGATGATCGGAATCTGCCGCTTCTTATAGCCTCCAAAAGCCATTTGTTAAGGACAGTTAAAAGTAAAATAATACTGTTTTATGCGAGTCCGTTTGCTTTTAAATTATACTTGTATTTAAGAAATGAGTTTTTCGTGTCTAATCATATGATTACGCAGACTCTTCCTCCAATAGAAGCGTTCACCACACACATCGCAGTTGAAATTCTTTTCACCGCTGTGTTTCACCATGTGCCGTCTTAATAGGATGTTATTGAAAAACTTCATCGTACAAATGGAACATTCCACGTTCTTCTCCTTCAAATGAGTCCGCCTGACGTGGTCTCTCATGAAGGAGTTCCTCGTAAATAATTTGCCGCAGTAATTACACTTGTGACCGGATCCATGAGCCTCGATTAGATGTTTCTGTCTTAGATATTGTGTGCCGAAGGATTCCGGACATTTGGGACACTTGGCCGCTTTCACGCCGTGCGCTTTCGCCATGTGCAAATACAAACGTGAGGGTATGTTACAATCCGCACCGCAAATGTCACATTTAAATCTACCGTCTCTATGGTGTCTCCATATATGTACTCTTAAATTTTGATCCCGTCTGAACGTCTGTCCGCAGTAAACGCATATTATGTTATTATTCGTATGTTTTTTATTCATATGTTTGAGTAACGTTCCAAAGAAACGAAACACTTCGTTTGGACAAACAGGGCAAGCCATGTGATCCTTCACCAATTTATAGGGCTGTAAGCATGTGGTTATGCTTCTATCGTAATTTGCTTTATGTGTTACTATTAAATGTTCTATTAGATTGTCTAATTCATTAATCGATTGGAAACATATTTTACAAGAGAGTGTCGATATATCGATTTTAACGCAAGCGACCGATTCCCTACATTTCCTAATACATTTCTGCTTCATATCGCAAACGGGATGTTCTAGAGACGTGTGATCGCGCATTGTATCTGAATCGGGGAAATCTTTCGAGCAATAGAAGCAATTGAATTTGTTTTTAAAGAAATTAAAAGGCACAGCTGTTGACATGTTTAAAACTGTCACTATATTCTCTCTGATTTGCTTGACGCTTGGTCTTTTAGGATCTTCGTAACTGTCATCCAAATCCATATCACATTCTTCTTCCTTGATGTCAACATTTAAGATTTCTTCGACTACCTTACATTTTCTTAAATGCATTTTTAAACCTTGTTTCGTATGAAACACTTTGGAGCAATTATCACATTGTAAGGACCCATTATCAGGGTGCTCTACATTCATATGCTTCTGTTTCAACGCAGCTGAGGGTAGTTTGAGTTGACATACACCACATCTCGTCAAATGTCGATTGATTTTATGTTTCCTTAATATGTTCAAAGAGGCGAAACTTTTGTGACAATGTTCACACCTGTATCCACCTTCTCTATGATAATTCTTAACGTGAGAGAATAAATCTCTCTTCTTATTGAACTTCTGATCGCAATTTTCACATATCAGACAATTCTTCGGATGCTTTGTGTTAACATGGGACACTAAATATCCAAAATAGTTAAACCTTTCGTCACACGAAATGCATTTTAAATCAACTAATCTATACTCTTCTATAGACATATCTACATCATTATCGTAATCAAGTTTATGTTTGTAAATTAAATGGTTTTTGACTTCATCCAGTGTTGGGAATGGTTCGTTACAAATCTGACATATTATATCGGAGATGTCAATTTTTATCTCCATATTCTGACCACCTTTCAAGACCTTCAAAGAGTGGTCATCGATCGAACAATCTCCATGCAACCTCGTGTGGTACTTGAGGTCTTTATATTCGGTCAGATGCTTGCTGCAATAAAAGCACAGATACTTCCCCCTCCACTTGAAAGGTATAATTGTAGTATTGTTGAAAATTATTTGAAGATTCTTTCGTCTACGAACTGAAGACGATTCACAGCCTTTGTATTTTCTCGGTTTTATATCTGAAATGGAAACGCCAACTGTAAATGTACCCAAATGTTACCAAAATACATTTCAAATATTGAACGAAACTGATTAAATTTACGATTCAGGGTACATTTAAAGTTATTACAAAGTATATTTCAAATTGAGTTTACCGCAAGACTTTTATACCGAAAAAATAGGTGATAGGAATTATCAACCAGATTTTTTCCACTTAATACCTAATCCTTCATTTTAAATGCCAACATGGGATAACTAATAGACCAACATGGTCATTATTTATTATATAATCTGTAATGTATCTTTTAAATTCATGGATTTAATCACAAAAAAAAAGACAATATCTTTATTATTTTAAAATGATTAAAATGTTCCATAGAATAAATAATCAGTTACTATCTAAACTACACTATATGAAAAACATTGACATACACATAGCGATTACATTAGGCACGGCTTTTTAGTGGGTGCACGCGGGGGCACACAGTGCCCCCATACTAAATTTCTAAACGATCGATGATGATGAATTTCATACAAGGGGAGGGGACGGAGTATAAAAATTAACGTGTTCATCTTTCGTGAATTAGCGTGCCCCCCAAAGAAAATTCTGCACATATATTTTAGTAAGAACCTAATCTTACAGGTACTGTCTCATTAGATCACACTTAGTTTAGAGATCCCAATAAGTGTAAAGATTTTGAAGAATAAAATAATTTTCAGTTATTATTTTGAAATCGAATTTATTAGAAATAAATGCTTAAAACAGAATTAAAAAGTTTTTTTTATTCTATAAGAGGATAAACCAGCCCATGGACATCCACAATGCCAGAGAAAGCAGACGCGTTGCCTTAAAAGTAAGTTCGCTTCTCAAAAGACCCTATGTCGTATTGGTTTGGAAATACCGCTAAGCTCTGGTCACTCCACAACGCGGCTTCTACAGCAAATAACTAAATATTGACATCTGGATGATGTACTCTTAAATGTAGTCTGAGACTGTTATTTTGTACGAATGCCTGATTACAAACACCGCAGACAAATCTCCGATCGTTATTGTGAATTCTCATGTGATCTCTTAGCGTCTGTTTCCTGGCGTAGGACTTCTTACAGACCTCACATTGGTGTATTCTCTCTCCCACGTGCTTGATCATGTGTTTTTGTACATGGCTTTTGGAAAAGAATTTCTGTTCGCACATCGTACACGAATAATTCTTTTCGCGTAAATGCACCTCTTTCAAATGTACCCTCATTTTACTCATTATATGAAATTGTTTCCCACAAATCGGACAGTTTATTGTAGCTACGTCCATATTATGTATTAAATTGTGATGTTTCTTTCTTAATGTGTAATTCTTAAAAGTCTCCGTACAGTATTGACATTTTATTTGTTTTCTACGGTTGTGGATTTTTAATTCGTGGTTTATCTTTTGGGTTAACGAATCGAATATATCTGAACAGTATTTACAACGGAATCCTAAACCGTGACTTAATGAATGACATCTTAAGCGATCCTGACTTAGAAATGACTTCCCACACGATTCGCAAACGTAATTTTCGTAATGCTCGTTCATATGCTGGTTTAGTTTGATGAAATATTGAAAGTCGCTAGTACAGAGCGCGCATTGGAATCTATTCGGTTGCAATTTGTAAGGTATCACTCCATACTCGCAATCGGCGAAAATTTTCATGTGGGTAGTTTTAAGATGGTCTATTAAATTGTTCAAATCATTAAAACTACAATCACATAAGGTGCATGTTGCTGCTGATATATCAATTTTGACTTTCTCATCTCTTCTCAAATATAAAACCGCTGATTTTATTCTTGGTTTTTCATGTTCCAATTTCGTGTGTTCTTTCAAAAGGGCAGTGTCTTTAAAAGTTTGATGGCAATAGAAACAGAGGTAATTCTGTCTATGCCATTTGAATGGCATGACGGTGGAACATTCTAGTATGATAATCGCGTTCCTCTTCATGAGACGGTGTCGTTTGGTCGGCGTCAGTGTGTATGTGGACTTACTCACGGCCTCCTCCCGCTTCTCACCTAAAACGGTAAATCATAGCGTCAGTCGCCGTCAGCCGTCGTCCGTCTTGTGGATCTGTGCTAAAAATACTTCATCTTCCTCTCATTGATAGGATACTAAATTAAATTGAAAGACTTGTGTCGCCACACTGCTGCTGGCTTAATGATCTACACAATGTCCTTTACGTCCTATACAAGACTATAATACCAATCCCTCAAGGCTTAGGCCTCAGAGGTGTCCCGCTACAAGACTGGTGCTAAACTGAGCCCTTGCACTTTGATAAGTGTTTAGATAGATTCTAGTCTGAAGTCAGCTACGCAACGTAGGTATCGTTTCAGTGTTGTACTCATACGTTTAATTTAAACCGAAAATGTATACGATAACTTGGAATACGAAAGATATTAAAGTAAGGGTTGAACATGAGACGTAAAGTTTATCTCAGAGACAAACCCACATTGGTTGAAATTCCTTTTCCAAATGTATCAGGACGATGTAGTTGCAAATTTAGTATAAACTAGCAATGCCCCGCGGTTTTAAATTTACGTTTAAATGTCATGAACGTTATTTCATGTCACATGCGTTTTTGCTATACCACGTTTTATAGTGACTTGTCACTTGTCACACGGGGACGCGGTCGAACTGGATAAAAAGTATCCTATGTCCGTCTCCTGGCTCTAAGCTACCTCTTCACCAATTTTCAGTCAAATCGGTTCAGCCGTTCTTGAGTTATAGTGTAACTAATACGACTTTTTTTATATATATATAGATTTGTCCGTAATTATACAGTATGCAATGGTGGATTAAGCCATGTTAATTAACCAATTCTTTAATATATTCCAATCACAAAATGAAATCTTTTATCATAAGAGTATTTAGTACGCAGACGCTATGATCATTTTGACCACATCAGTTACAAATAAAGGTTCAGGTTTAAATATTGGCAGAAAGACATCACTTGTATGAATTTTTTTTTAAAATAGTCACATACACTTTTATTCAATATATTTTATCTCTTTAGTCACTATGATACCAATATTCAGTGTACTTTACAGAACTCTTAGTTATCAGAGCACTGAGGTGTTAGTAGCTATTAAGGTACCATTAAATCCTTATTAAATACCTCACGCTCTTGCCTCCTAAAGAGGTAGACAGAGGAGAAGTGAGTGCACCACCCACATTTCGGCGTATTTGCCGTCCCTTAATGTGATAGTTGGCATGCCTATACATTAAATGTGCTCGCAGTCGTTGCACTCTGTATATCCCTTTCAAGAAATAAAAGCGTGAGGTAGTTTTTTTTTAAATCCTAGATATTATAAAAGTTAAATCATTTTTCCCTTCAATCATCTACTGTAAAGTTGATTTTAAGTTAGTGTTAATTACTTGTATATAAATAAAAGAAACCATGTAAACCTACCTTTAGATACGGCCTTTGAACTCCTCGGTTTGTCCTCGATCTTGGCTATTTTGGCCTTCTTATCAGTCTTTACGGCATTCTTCCTCGGTCTACCTCTCTTGCCTTTAACCGATAGAGTCGTTACGGTTATATCTTCTGTTTGTTCAACTGGATTTCCTTCCTTTATTATTTCATCTGAAATTTTAATTTAAAAATCGTGTCAAGATTTTTCGTATTTATTTCAATTAAAAAAATAATTGAAAATGCGTAGTACATGCGAAATTAAATTAATTGTACAGATTTCTTTTAATTTCCTCCCGGTTAAGTCTTCTTTAATATAATGGTTGAGTGTAACATTTTTTATCTTCACATTTCTGTAAAACAGTATGTACAATAAAAAAAATGTTTTTTTTATTGTACATACCTTACATAAAGACGCTGGCTATGTTGAATCAAATTTTTCTCCTTCTAGAACCTTTTTAAAAAATAAAAAGATAATGAAAAAAGTTACTAACATTTCTTTTAATCTTAAAAGCTAGGGTATAGTTTGTGTCAATAAATAAACGATGGATTCGTACCCGCTACCTTATTATGCATGTCTCACAGATCAAACCTTTAACCATTAGACTATTAGCACTTGAAAGCTTGGTAAATGTATACATTTTATAAAACATGAAACAGACCTTTGACAATCAAAAACCTGTATCATTAATAATTCAGTTATATCTTACATGAATCTCTTCTCTTCAAACTGACACATTCTATTTACATACTATAAAAATGTCTCACCATCAATATAGCCCAACTCCTCTTCAAGGTACTCCACCTCCGATTCTTGAGCCTGGACATCCATAATGGCTTCAGCTTTCACTGGACTCGAGTACATTACTACTGTAACATTGTCAAATGTGTAATTACATCACTTTTATACATAATATACTGTTTAATAGTCTTAAATACAAGGTTAAGTATCTTGGGTCGCCAAGATCACTTCTGGAGAACGTCAGCGACATTTAAGTGTTACAGGAGTTCTTCAAGGAGCTGGGCAGGTTGGAACAATCCATGATTTCACCCACACGCAAAATACTTTGGTTTTATAGAAATAGTTGTATGATTATGCAACATAAAATGCTATAAGCATGATTTAAAGGCTGTAGAATAGAGATGTGCACCCACCTTTAGTTTTAAATGCACCCCGACCTATCATATCAACAAACTTCTTCTCCGATGCGAGCACTTGCTTCTTGAAGTTGCAGGCATCCCTCAGTCTGGTGATACAGACCTCGCAGATCAGTCGATTGGGACCGTTCGGTCCATCAATGTGTTGTGATATCTAAATTTTGGCAAAAAAAACAAAATTTTCTTTATTTACAGCCAATATTAATAATGGTTTTGTACTTGCAAAGAAATTATTCTCTTAATATACAACTGAGATCTAGTTAATCTTTGATTATTCCAATAAGATTAAAATTAGACGAATTATTTTAAACGTAACAAGAAATCAAAATATTACTTTTGAAGTCGTTCGATAAATCTCAAATTATCACAAAATGGGTAATAATTAAGGGTTTTAAGCTAATAATTCTTTAAATTAATTTCGTTTAAAATAAAGATCGAATACTTACACTTATATCGAAGCATTCTAACAACATATCCGCGTAAATTTCTGTATCATCCATCCATGTATATTCGCTACTGAGATCTTTGTAGCATCCTTCAGAAAGACAGCACCGGCAAAGCCCCGGGCTCTCTTTCACGACGATTTCATCGAAATCCATGTTACAGTCTTATTTCATTTTCACTTAAAAGTAAATTATTTGAGAAAAAATTTCAATGAAAACAATTATCCTACAAGCGTAACGCCATTTTGTTTATGATTGGATATTATGGATTTTTATGTCATAGACATTACAGAAGTAAAGATAAAATCAATAATCGATACCACCAAATACTACACGAGTTTTTAATAAAATACAGCAGCTTAAAGATTGGATATAGATTTCAAACGTTTACTCATCTTTAGATTAAAGTTACGTTACTAAATTTAGGAAACAAAATCAAAAAAATGTATTTCTAAAAACTCGAAGAATAAAAAAAATCGATTTTAATTTAAAATTCGCATTCGATTAAACTTTATCAAACTAATGTTATCCCTAAATGTCAGCGTAATCCATCTGTCAGTCAAAATTTAATTAAATCTAATTGTTTTGATATTAGCTCGATGTTTCAGTTTGTCTTTTACAAATTAAATTTAATATGAAACATTAAAAATGGACTCAATGAAAATATGTCGTTGCTGTTTGTCCGTGGGTCTTCATAAAGATTTAAAGTCTCCGTATACCTGGTTAGAGAATAAAGAGATATATTCTGACATGCTATTGGAGTGCTACAATATAGTAGTAAGTATAATTTTAGAAATTATGTGACATCGCTGTATTTGATATTACAATGCCCCTTTGTAGAGTACAACACGTTTCTTGAATAACTTACTTTGTATTACAAATGTAGGACAAAGGTGGTGACATCTTCCAAAACGCAAAGTATAAATATTTGTTACTAAGCCCTTAATCTTTACTTGTTAAACTGGTCTATACCCTCATTGCTAGCTACTCTTAGGAATTCGTAACTAAATCATTTTGCTAAGATTGCTACTGAAGAAGTTTTTATTCAGTTGTCCACAGACCCAACTTGTAATATGATTTGCGAAACGTGCATTGGAAGTCTTCGCAGCTCACTGATCTTCAAGCGGCAGGTGCTCAAAGCTGAACAGGATTTCTTAAAGTGGATGAAGGAGAAAAGAGAAACTGGTATGTTTAAATAGTTATAAGACTAACTAAAACAGTGGTAAAGTTAGCAACAACATCAGATACACGACTGGGCCGGCTCAACCGGTTAAATACCACGACCTTACAGAAGACAGGTGTCAAGTAGTATTCTGTGCTTCGTCTGATGAGTGAGGTATCAGAGGTCCAACTGATTCTTTCCTCCTTACCCTTTTCTAATAACAAAAGCATTGAAGGGGGAGGAGGATATGACGGAGGAGGGGATCAATAGGAAAAGGAATTATTCTTTTTCTATTGATCCCTTCCTCTGTCCTTTTAAAGGTAGGCAACACATATGCAACTCTTTTAGATGTTGCAGCTGTCTATGGGCATTGATCACTGTTAGGTGTACCGCTTGCTCGTTTGCCATCTTGTAGTATAAAATAAAAATAAAGAGGTTACTCCTCATGTATAACAAACATTAGTGTGCTAAGTGTTAACATTATAAAATCTTCCTCAACTTATCATACTCTTTTTAGTCTTCGTGCTCTCTATGAAACTATGATTCATGTTGTTAAGCTGTAGCCAGGGGTGTTTAGTTGTATTTTATAACATGAAGTTATCATGCATGCATCTCTGGTCACTAAAAGTAGACAACTAATTTGCAACTTATTGGCTTTTTATGAATGTCTTGTGTGTATAAATCACTTAATATCAAATTAAATGCTTCCTCTTTTACTACCTTCAATAAGTTTTTTTTTTAATTAAGACAGTAATCTTATTCTCACAGATGACACAACAGATATTAAGGAAGAACCAAAAGTGGAAAGTGACAATGACTCAGATGATCATTTCTTATGTGATACAGGTACTCACTAACCATTATATTTACGATTCTACTGTAACAGTTGTTGAAGTCCATATTACGTACGACAGCAACGCTGATGTCTCGGATTCGAATCCCAGGTCAGCCTTGAGTTTGGAATTTGTGCTTGATATGGAGATAGACTTGCTATCTATTATATAGGACGGCAAAAACATACGACGAAATGTGGATGCAATAGTTGCACCTTTGCCTACTTCTTTGGGGAATAACCCTAATGTTGCAGCGGTACTATGCAATCGAACAGTTAACTATTGCTTGTATTTTTTTTTCAGTCAGACGACCCTCAGCAAAAATTAAACACGAGGGCAAGATACTAAAGCGGAACTTGAAACTGACAAACAAGAATGAGATAAACAATGTTGACAGTATGGAGACCTGTAAGTAAGGAGGTTTCGTATTATAAATATTTAGGCTTTGAATTCTGAGTTGCTCTTTACACTGTAAGTGCTGAAAGATTGTTCCCTTCCAAATAAATTATAATCTCAATTTCAATTTGTTTTCAGTTGACCTTCAGATACATATGAAGGTGGAACCCAAGCCTGAAAGCGATGACTCTGACAATTATTGCCTAAGTGATATTGGTGAGTGACAAATGTTCTTTATTTATAAATAAGACTAGCTGTATCCGTTCATGTGTTGCTGTTTGAACAAAAATGCAGAAAAAAAATTTTCTTCCCATACGATAGCTTCAGTTACATTCCAAACTCAGGGCTGATATTGTGTTGTAAAATCCCAAATATCATTTAAATGACTCTTTAATTCACAGATTCCTGTGATATCACCGACATCAAACTAAATAAGGATGTTGTAAAAAGCAGAAAAAGAAACCTAACAATAAACGGACATAAAGATAAGATCAAGCTCACTTGGACATCGAGAGGGACTAGTGATAAAGCAAAACATAAAGAAAACTTGCAAACAATCCTTCAACACTGCAACGCGACCCCGTTCAAGAATAAGTCCCTTTTGGGCTATATTTGTGGTTATTGTGATCAAACGTACCAAGATCCGATAGACCTCAGGAATCATACGAACATAGACCATCAAAAAGAACGTTTAGAGTTCAAATCTAATTTCGATATGACGGAATATAACGTTAAATTAGATATAACAGACTTATCCTGTTCTCTATGCGATCAAAAAATGAATAATTTAACTGAATTCAAGACGCATTTAGTGAAGTACCACGAAAAGATAATACACACGGACATAAAGGATCACATACAACAATTCAAGTTGAAAAAAGGCGATGTGTACGATTGTGCAATGTGTACCGCTACATACGAAACATTTAAAATGCTAAAACAACATATGAACAAACACTACAATAATTATACTTGCAGTAAATGTCATACCGCATTCGCCACCAAACGTTCCTTGAGTGCACACCGGACTACCCACCAGGAGGGCAGTTTTAAATGTGAACATTGCGATAAAATCTTTTCAAGTCGAGCTAAAAAACTATACCACGAAAAGACAAAACATTTAGGCGAAAGGAAAATAAGCAATTGTCCGTACTGCGACCAACCGTTCCGGAGTTACTATCAGAGAAATCAACATTTAGTTAAAATCCACAACACGGAGGCACAATACAAATGCAATGTGTGTTCAAAATCATACATTTTAAAATCATTACTAATGGGCCATATAAAAAAGAATCATTTAATGGAAAGGAACTGTCAGTGCACAGAATGTGGTTTTAGATTCTTCAGTAAGAAAGGCTTGAAAGCCCATATGGTGAAGCATACGGGCAAGAAAATATTCGCTTGTGAAGTTTGTCACAAATCATACGCAAGGAAATACACTCTCCGAGAACACATGAGGATACACAACAACGACAGACGGTTCAAATGTGAAGTGTGTGGTGTGTCGTTTGTACAGAAATGCAGTTTGAAAAGCCATCTACTTTCCAATCATGGCATCAGTATGGCGGCTAGTGATATTATTTCATCATAACCTCAAAAGTTTAGAAGAAAATTCAAGATTGGAGTAATAAATGATGTAAGTGGGTGGATAGTGTGTCTTAAAAGATAAATATGTGTAGCAAAAGTGAGTGGTAGTGTCGGTAGGGGACGTTCCAGGAGGACTTACATAAGATTAGTGACATACTAAAGGCGATGTAAGAAGTACCCGTAACCGACGAGTATGTGTTGTATGGATATAGAAGAGAGAGATGGGATTTCATAATCTCTGCCTACGCTTGAAGGTTTTATGGTTGCATATTTAATTAAATAACCTTAAATACTCAGACGTTATCCTCAAGATCTAATCTGACCTTTCGAAAAAGATGAGCGCCAAATTTTAAGAAAGTCTTAAAAGTTTATTTACCTAAATCTAGATGGCGCTTTTATAAAGTACGAAATGAAGAAAAATGGTCTATAATTGTGCAATCGTATTGAGAACTAGTTTTTTTTTTATATAATGTGATAGAATTTTGTAAGACAATCGATTATTAACATAATTATATTTATTTTGTAAATTTAAGATTTTCATATATTCTTTTACGATATTAAATGTTACAAAGATATTTTGTAGTATTATTTCTAAAATTAAACCCTCAGTAACAAATTTCGAGGACCGTGACAAAGGTCCATTAACATTATGTTTTGAATCGTAACCATTTTTGTACTCAATCCACTTCACTAGTGATGTGAAGCAACAAATCGGAATCCAGATTAACGAATTATAAAAGAAAAATCGATTGCAAAATCGTTATCGACTTTACCATCGCTTATTTTATTTTACTCAGCTTCTATTGTAATAAAGAAATTTTACTTTTATATAGCAAAGATAATTATTATTAAAAATAATGGAAATTTTAATAAAATATTTTATTTAATAATGTTTCAATTGCTTTGTTACATTTCATACCTTTATTAGTTTCTAGACATTCTTAGCCAATGTTTGAGACTTTGCAATGACGTCCTCTATAGTGCCCACCATGTAGAATGCCGCCTCCGGGATATGATCCAACTCTCCTTTTAATATCTAAAAAAAAACACTTGTTTTAGGTTTTTTTTTACTTCGGAAACTTTTTATAGAAGTAGAATACAGAGAAATATTTATTAAATCATATAACTTAATTAATCGAGACCTATATACGTTGTTGTGTTTCTGTAAGGTTCAGAGTGTCTACCTCTGAGCGTCACAAACACATAACGGCTTTTGGATTATTTGCTTTGTAAAGACGGTATGACAATAAAAATAATACCCGTTGGAATCCCTTAATAGTTTCTTCCAGCTTCACCAGCTTGCCGATATGACCTGTGAACACTTCAGCCACCTGCAACAACCAGAGATGGAAGAAAGGTAGACAGTAAGGTTGTCCGGTATATTTGAGACAATAATACATAGATTGACATATTGCATTTAATCCGTGCATGGACGCATTGATATCATTAATAATCTCCTAATAAACAAAAGCGCCATCTATTGTTGTGTAAATTAAACTTACGTTCATATTTACTTTAAAAGCTAACGACAGCATATAGCATGAGTGTTTTGAGTTGATATTAGTAAATTTTTTATTCTTATTTTAAAAATTGAGTTTGTATGACTATAAGATGGTCTTTTAATAAACTTACTTGAAACGGCTGCGAGAGGAAGCGTTGTATCTTCCTCGCTCGCGCCACCGTCATCTTGTCCTCCTCGGAGAGCTCGTCCATGCCGAGGATCG
Source organism: Papilio aristodemus (assembly GCA_016277805.2). NCBI lineage: Eukaryota > Metazoa > Arthropoda > Insecta > Lepidoptera > Papilionidae > Papilio > Papilio aristodemus. Next base: position 624,375 of record JAABKM020000021.1, on the reverse strand, counting down.
CGATGATGTCCTGCAGAGACTTGTAGTCCTGGACAAAGAGTTAACTCATTGTTCAAGTGCTCATTACAAAAGCCACAGAGTGAGTAAAAGTGGAAAAATAAAGTATACCAGAAAAATGCTTAACAGTCATTATTAATTTATTGTATTTCTGACGTCTTTGTAGTCTATTTCTTTTTTTATATACTTAAGAATAACTATAAATTAGACATCTCACCTGCAAAATCTTCTGCACACCTCTCGCGACATTGTAATGCTCTTGTCCGATGATATGTGGGTCCATAACTCTGGAAGTAGAGTCGAGAGGGTCCACCGCTGGGTAGACGCCCAGCTCGGCGATGGCACGGGAGAGGACCGTGGTGGCGTCTAAATGAGCGAAGGTTGTAGCTGGTGCTGGATCTGTCAGATCATCTGCTGGTACGTACACCGCCTGATGTGAAGAAATAGGTTGTACAGGCTCCATTGATTTTAAGAGATCGCTAAACAAATGAGTTCAGATGCGTTGCTCGTCTTTTGTTATCGATTAAACTTCTGAGGTTGTATCCATAGCCTATAATAGCTATCCACCTGTACGCTGGTGATGGAGCCAGCCCTCGTGGTGGTGATGCGCTCCTGCATCGTGCCCATGTCCGTCGCCAGTGTCGGCTGGTAGCCCACCGCTGATGGGATACGTCCCAGCAACGCCGACACCTGTGGAACACAATTATAATACCACAGAGTTTTCTAAGACGAGGTAAAACTGAATAAAACATAATATATGTGCAACGTCATTTTGAGATATGTATCCGCTAGCTGTGTGATTAATAACTTAACTTTATCTAAGATTTACAAACTAGATAACTACCTCTGAGCCCGCCTGCGTGAACCTGAAGATATTATCAATGAAGAGTAGCACATCCTGGCCCTCCTTGTCGCGAAAGTGTTCTGCGACTGTCAGGCCGGTGAGAGCGACGCGCGCGCGCGCTCCCGGCGGCTCGTTCATTTGTCCGTACACTAGCGCCACCTATAAGAAATATGATTTAATTTTTACTGTAAAAAGGCCTTGTGCAATAGTGATGTGGTCATAAAACAAAAGTGTAATCTACTTACATACTGTGAACTTTGCTATACGTACAAGATTAGCTAATTGTACCTTACCGACTGAGAGTAATCAATGAAACTGAATTTGACGTTCACTAGTGATGTCCACAATCGATAAAACTCTACTCGATTGTTTATTGTACCGTGAAAAAAAAATAAAGCAATTATACCTTTGAAGTTTTGTAATCGTCAGTGATGACGCCACCGACTTTCATCTCGTTGTACAAATCATTGCCTTCTCGTGTCCGCTCTCCGACTCCAGCGAACACCTTACAATATAACAACCAGTGCTCAAATATAATCTCTAAGTTTTCAAATTTCACACCACATTTATGCGAAATTATGTTTTTCCAGCACAGGGGTGAGCAACCATTTTTTCAACAGCACAGACCGATGAAGACGAAAAAGTTTTAATATAAATATTAGATAAAAAAAACACATTTAATACAAAAATAAGTATTGATTATACGTAAGACGGGCAGTTTATGTGATGAAACGAAATAATGCTTAAATCAAAAAGCGGTAACCCGAACTAGTAGCGTCCAAATCTCGTATACATGCACAGATCATTTGCAGTATATAGCATGACAATTTTTTTTAGAGTTTGTCATTTTAATTGTAGAAATAAGTAATACAAAAACCGTTAGGCGGGCCGCAGAAAACTTCAAATCGGGCCGCGGCTTGCTAAACCCTGTCCTAACATGTATTTTTAGTGTCAATTATACTTAATAATTAGTTATTAAATTTTAATATGAACTAAACACTGTCATCTAGTCTGAGTCTCACCGAAAATCCTCCATGAGCTTTGGCCACGTTGTTAATGAGCTCCATGATGAGTACCGTCTTCCCCACGCCCGCGCCACCAAACAGACCGATCTTCCCGCCTGACACAGCGCGAATTCATACGTAATAAAGAAAATAATCGTACAATATGCAAGCAGCCTTTGAGAAATGGTTTATTAGTTTATATACTACTTAAAAAAACACACCTCACACCTCACGGCTATGTCCTCAAGAGGCGGGCAGAGGCGTAACTTTTGTACCCACTTTCAATGGCAAGGAAATTACCTTTAACGTAAGGTGCTAGCAGGTCTACAACCTTGATGCCTGTAGCCAAGATCTCCTGTTCCACAGACATTTCCACGAAGGGCGGAGCCTCCGCGTGTATTGGTGCGTACGAGTCCGTCTTGATCGGGCCACGTTCATCTGTTTAATTTCATATCATTATTATAAAAATTTAAAAGTAAGATCTTATAGTCAACTGATGACCAAAAGACATGTGCAATAAGCTAATGAGTTACAGCATTGAATACATTTAATGGACGGAGGAATAGACAAAATCAAGGATATTTACTTTGCTATCTACCCGCTTTTCTACCATATCCTTCATAATAACGATGGGACTAGGAAGAGAACTAATTAGGCCTCCAGCACCTCACTCATCAGAAAAAACTTAGAATAGTTCTACTCGTACTTCACGCCTGTCTTCTGTGAGGTCGTAGTATCTCACCAGTGGGACCGCTACAATTTTTTTTATTCTATTAATGTTATTGCGATCTCTACCACTGTTAATATACTTTTATAAATGGATTGGATTTATTCACCAATGGGTTCGCCGATAACATTAATGATGCGGCCGAGCGTAGCTTCACCCACGGGGATAGTGATGGGCGCGCCCGTGTCGGTAACGGTCTGGCCACGTACCAGACCCTCGGTACCGTCCATGGCTATAGTACGGCATGTGCGCTCGCCTAGATGCTGCGACACTTCTAGGATTAATCTAGGTTCTGAAAAGAACTATTTTGTTTTTTTTTTTTTTCGCTGACAAAATTGCACAATACTATGTTATAAACAAGACTCGTATAAGACACTAGATGTCGGTATTAAAAAGTTTAAAACGCGTAGGCTTCCATGTAATATATTTATTCATGTGAATTATTTTATATTGTGAAAACGACAATTTTCGTTCTCGTATGGTAAATAAGTAATTATGCTTAAAATAAATTATTATGCTAGTTGTTAATTGAATGTCAGTGACAGATATAAAGCCTGGAACTGTTCTGAAAAAAAATTATATTGCAAAAAAAGATGCATTCGATTTGTCAAATCGATATTGCAATCGTTATAACGACACGCGGCAGCCACTAAAACAAACTGTCATTGCAAAAATAATGAAAACAGATTATATATGTAAAAATAATTCACTTCTTTCGGGCACTTCGAGAGCGTTTAAAATCGGCGGCAGATGCTTCTCGAACTGGACATCCACCACTGCACCAATTACTGCAAATTTAATTTTAGGTTAGCCATGAATTACAATAGAGACATTGACAACTCTCACTTGACTCCTGTCAGTACAATCAAAGCAATCGTACTTGTTACATACATGTTGTATTATCAACAAACTTTCTTTATATGTATAAATACGGAGAAGACATTTAGTCGAAAACTCAATCGTCATTCAACCTCTTTGGTAGTACCAAAAAGGTTATAATATTGCCAAGGAGGTCGAAGTGGTCATGTGCGCCAAATTTTTTTAAAAATAATGTTTGTAATCAGACACAAGAATGTGTTATCTGACAAAATAAATACATATTACAGAAGTCGCATTTCAAGGCCATGAAAAGTCCTACTCTGCCTATCCTCCTGGCGTGTTTAACTTACCTGCAATTATTTGACCCTTGGCTCCAGGCACCGATTTGACTGGAACTCCTTCCTCAGTGGACGTACTCTTCAAATCTCCTGTATCACTTTTCGCATCTGTCTTCCTTGTACCGCACGGGTCATCTTCTGTTGCCATTAATATTGCTGTCGTTGAATACTAGAAGAATGTTTTATAGTTTTAACTATTTCAATGGCCCACTTGTATTACGGTACGGCCCTACTGCTGAGGTCTAGGGCTCGAATCTGGAATCTAATCTTTCCGTAGTCGCCGTTTTTAAATGAGGAAAAGATGGGAAGGAAAATATATATTGCACAGCTGTAGAAGATTCAGCGTTATTTTTAATTATTGAATTAATATGAAATAGGCATGTAAATCTTTGATTTCATTTTTTTATTTATGTGTATCTGTCTTGTTTCTCAACGTAACAAAATTAAATCGCATGTTTCAAATCTCCTTAGACATTGAAAGAACAAAACAATAAATTTACATGTAAATTGGGTATCTTTAGTTGAGCACAAGCACCGATCTTAGCCATGCGCGCTCTAATTTTTACTTCTTGCGTTTCATCCATTTTCTCATACTTCTTTAAGACTATTTTCCGAACGCTAGATGGCGTTGTTTTAAGAACTTTAGTTTTGACCTCATCAGACTTTTTTAAATTATCATTCTTCTCTTTTAAGCGACCGTTACTTATGTATCTATACGATGAACAGCGGTATATTTTATCTGTGGAATAAAAGTATTTTATATCATTTTCCTCACCTAAATGTCTAACTCAATATGTTATACTAAATTACCAGGTTCTTTAACTGTCGGATTGTCGAACAGCCTCGGTGGCGCAGTTGTATTATACGGCTGCGACGCTAAATTCTCGGGTTAGGATCCCGGGTCGGGCAAGATATTTGGATTGGTTCCAATATGAGAGAGGAGTTTAGAATTTGTACCCGATATATGCAATAGACTTGCCACCTATCTCATCGTGGGACGGAAAACATACGAAATGCGGGTGCACTAGTTGCCCCTGCCTAAACCTTCGGGGAATACAGGCGTGAAGTTTGTTTTTAATACATTTGACATTTAAAGGGTAAAATTTAAACTTACTTTGTACAAACCATTTAAAGCTAGGAATTACTTGCATTATTAATACAAATTTCAAATCAACTTTTGACAGTAATACTTGTGGACGATCTGTCAAAGTTATCAATTAATATTGTTTTTTTTTTTCAACTATAAGTTGGCAGTTATAAGTAAAAAATCCTAGTAAACCGTGAAGGTTGAATAACTCGTGCAAAGGACCACATATTGTTAAATAATTAATTAAATGGTTAAGGATACGATCTACGAGGCATGCACAAGGCCGTGGGTTGTTCGACTATTGTGAACCATATTATAGCCAAGCGTTTTCAATTTAACTTGGAATGATTAAAAGAAATATTAGTAAATTATTTCGTATTCTTGCTTTTAAAAAAAATTAAGAGTAAATGAGCTTGGTTTCCGAACTACTCCACAATATATATGACTGAGAAGGTAAATAAAAATTTAACAATCTTTCTTTATCTTTTACCGATAATTTTGAATCTTTATTGAAAGAACACCGATCAAAATCATTTGTAAATTAAAATACAGATGTTCAAAAATTCAAAATCTCCAGCAATAACATCGGGTGTGACGTGGGTTAATGCCAAGCGTGGGGGGCAAAGGGTTAATTGTAGACGCACGTGGTGTCTCCCACGACGTCCCCAGCGCCCCACTGGTACCGGCCGGCTCGTGTTATGTTCGACATTTAATTGTGTAATAATTAGTCATGTCTTGGCACTTTAATGTCCTATAAAGTATATAATATTTTTTCTTTTCATACGAGAAAGTGGCAAACGAGCAAGCGGTACACCTGACGGTGACCATGCCCTTAGACTATATATAATTAAAAGAGTTGCAGATGCGTTGCGTATCTTTGAAGGACAGAGGAAGGAATCAACAGAAAATGGATAATTCCTTTTCCTATCGATCCCCTCCTCCGTCATATCGTCTTCCCTTCTCCATGAGGAAAGGATCAGAGTTGAGCCTTCGGCACCTAACTCCTCAGACTGCACGCAGGATACTATTTCACGCCTGTCTTCGGTGAGGTTAGTAGAACCAGCAACTGCTGTTGCTGGTTCTACCACCGCTTGTATTGTAGATGTCCTAGTCAAGTATCTAATGTTAATTTAATGATGTTTTAAAGATGGCCAATAATAAATTATAGGTTATAAAACATTAGGTACCAAGTACCAAGGGACACGCAAGTCTCGTTCTTTTATCGTTTTGATATTGAGTGCGAGGTGCAGGTTTAGGACATAGAAAACTATTGAGTCGATAATTACCACTAAACATATTTTAGAAATCAGAAATTAAATATTTAAACTTTAACTGATTGTTGGTGATATATATTTTATACCGTGTAATTACAGTTGTACTTCTGCCTACCCCTTCGGGGAATACATGTGTTTTGTCTATACTCTGGAATGTAGTCAAATAAAAACGTCTGAATATTTTAATGAAATTTCGTGTTCCATATAGCTACCTAAATTCAGTGTATACCAAAATTCGTCCAATTTTCTTATTTTATCTATGTAATTCTTTAGCAATATTAAGATTTCCTTTATACGCAATGTATTCTTAACAAATTTTATTCGTCATTATTCGTACTAAATCTGTGTAAAATTGTACTTCCTAAAATATCAAGCCAAGCCTTTGTTATATTCCTTCCTTTTAGTGAGCATAGTTGTGTGCCCAAGACCTACTAAGTCTATTTGATATAATTATTAAAATAAATACATTATGACAGTGGATTCAAAAGTTTTCCCTGTCTGTATTACTCGATCGTTCATAACGTGTTCCGTCCGCGTCACTGCAAGCGTCAACTGTAGCGCCGCCATGTTGCCTACGCGAGGTTCTTTATACCATACTGTTCTTTTGTTATACTATTTATATTTCTTAACAAACCTTTTTACTGATGATTTGCTGTAAAAGTAACTTAGACTTTTTTTTAATGACGAAAGAGAATAAATTAGATACGGTAGAAGAAATAACAAACAAAGTTTCAAATTATAGGCGTTAATGTGAGCAAAATTTGTATTAGTTTGCAAGAATCCAAAAAGTCGAATAAATTTACACTGCTGTTCAAAAGAGTGGTTTTTTTCTTTTTCGTAATTGTGTTAAAATCGTATTATACACAAGAAAAAACGTCTTTAATTTCTTTTTCATATAATTATTGTACAAAATAAATACTATTTCAAATGCATTAAAAATGTCTATAGAAATCCAAAGCGACCATTATAAAAGACCCAATAGCAGCAACACATAGCACGTAAAACGCTAATAACACTTCATTAACTATTCAGCACGCATTGTTACAGTCTGTGGTAATGCTTCTCAAACTTTTGTAAAATATTTTTTTAAACAACCAGTATTTTCCGTAAAAATACTACATCGTTAACTGTGATGAAAATTATTTATATTACGGTTCATTTTTAATCAAAAAAAAGTAGGCGTTATTAATTATTTGTATCAGAATCTTTTGTTAATATAAAATTCTCAAAATAAATTTATTTATTTTCATATTAACACGAATTTTTGTCTGTTTTACTCCGCTGAACTTTTATTTTACATTTCACAAAGTTAAATCTATTTCATATATTCAAAAGGTTATCAAAAAAACATAGTTTCGTCATTATAGTGAATGTAAAAAAACATACTTCACGCCTGTATGCCCCGAAGGGGAAGGCAGAGGTGCAACTAGTACACCCACATTTCACCGTATGTTTTTCCGTGCCATATCAGGCACAAATTCCAAACTCCGGGCTGATATCAAGTTGAAAAAACCCAATATAATTTTTTCCGACCCAGGAATCGAATTATATGATACCACTACGCCACCGAGGCAGTCAATGTACTACTTTCATAAAAAATTTAAATCATTTGACGATAAGTTTGAGTCTCGCTGTCCTATGTCATAAGCGCGGAATGTCGGCATGGAAAACTCGCGGGCGTGGCGCGCTCCGTCCAATCGTAGTCTAGAAAATTACCTAATAATTACCGCTTTAACCAATAGAAAAGCCGAGGAAAATTACATAAGTTCTCACACAGCCTTCCTCTGTGAAGTAACCTTTGTAAAACAGAACGCGCGGTCGCGTGCGCGCCATAATTTTATCTGTGCACCACTCTCTGGTTGATGGTTTAAAAAAATAAAAATCATATTAAATCTTTTTAGTCACTAGATCGTTAAATAAGAAAAAAAACCTTCCTTTTATTTAATACCGCTTCGACAAATAATTTTCATCTTAAAAGTGTAACTGACAAACAATAAAAATATGAAATTAATTTATTTAAAATAGACGATTGCGTTAATTTTAAGTGGAATTAAATTGTGTCAACTGTTACCTAAAAAAAAAATCTAAATGTAAATCTGAACTGTCATATTAATTACCACGGTATATATGTTTATTAAATAAAAACTAAGAAAATTAAATAAAAACTAACAATAATTTCAAATTCTTAATGATGGGTCAAATACAAAGGGATTGTATAATTATATTAAAATAGAAAAATATTAACAGATTAAAAAAAGCGACATTTTTAACATGGAACCTAACGTACCTCTATACGATCTGGAGTCGATGTCCTGTTCAGCACAGCATAGCAGTGCGCTCGCTGCTTTACGGTTGCTTCGGAACTATAATCATTTCTTGGTGCCGCCGGGTAAGTATGCAAATTCATTACAATATCTACGTTTAAAAATGACGATAGATTATTAAAAAAAAATGCGATTATACCCGTCACTGATGGGTTTAGGCAGAGACTATGTATGTCCATTTGGCTGACACACAACCATACATCGAGACATGCTCGTCGGTTACGGGTACTTCTTACATCGTCTTTCTTTGCTTTTCAATGTTGTTAAATTATTATTAATGTTTCAATAGACATTTGTGCCCGATATGGTGATAGGCTCGCCCCCTATCACATGAGACGGAAAAACATATGGCGAAATGTGGGGGTGCACTAGTTGCACCTCTGCCTACCCCTTCGGGGACTACAGGCGTGAGATATGTTTTTTTTTTAATAGACAGAATGTCTCGAGACGGCTTTATATGTAAAATATCCATATTATATATTATATAAAAATTAATGTTTGTCTATTTGTCCTTTATAGAATCATACACTGTGCATCCAATCGCCGTGCAAAATTTGAGAAATCACAATTATATTTATTTTTGAGGTATCAAAACCATATTTTTAGCAACGCGTGAACAACTATATTTCGCGTGTAAAGTCGAGGTGCGCTTGAAAGTTTTTCCATAATCTATAATTTTCCATCAGAAACCCAGTTTTAATAAATTTATTTTCCTTTCCTTGTTCATAGTGCACAGATAACTTTGTGGATTTTAACTTGGGCCGTATATAAATTGTCGAGAAATGGCACGTCGAATTGTAAATGATTCGTCCGGTTTATAATTTAAGATTGTAATATACCTAGTCCGATTATAAACTGAAAAAGTACGCAATCGATTGGTGACACATACAAGTTTTAATTTTTTAACAGCATACTGGGATGGTCAACCCGGTTTAATCCATTGACTGCCAACTATAAGATACTTCATAGTGGATGCTGGAGATTTTGTTTTTTTACAAATGTCTATTTGAGTTACTGATTAGAAGAAAATAAGGAAGAAAAACGTTTGTAATGTAGAGAAGATATTAATTATCAATTTTTATTGATAAATTGTATCTTGGAAGATAAAATCATAAAGTTATTGTATTTTGTGAAATTTCATGTCTTTAATAATTATAACGTGGCAGTCAATGGGTTAATCCGCTCATTGTAGAGGCCGCCTCTTTCAAGACGTCGCCAATGCGACGCTAAGTCATAATTTATTAATTTTATCTCGGTTTTATTATTTTACTAGCAATGCAACGCGGTGTCACTCGTCGCGTTTTTTCATGTTAGATGCGTTTTTTTTATAACACGTTTAATAGTGACTTGTCACGTCACACGGGAACGCTATGTCCTTGTCTGTTTCAAATTACATATGTACAATTGTTGACGAGACATTTAATAAATTAATAATGTGGATTCAATATTATGTTAGATTCTTTTTGGAATAAAACAATTGTATTACCTCGTAACAATTTGTATTAACAATTTCGCACCATTATTTTACAAATTAAAAGGCTGAGCAAACGTACCGACCGACTCCTGCGACGCCTTGACCAAGAACGAGAGAGGATGCCACAGATTGAGAACATCTGTCATAGATTATAAATATTTTTAACAAATTGTAACATTAATAATTTAAATATTGTCTTTCTTTAGTATGTCAACGATTTAGTTGGAATAACAAACAATGAAATAAACAAATATTTGTCAAAAACAAACCTCAAACAATTAGTGAGTTTGCCCAACCGTTTAGAGGGCAAGGGGGCGCGTGGCGCCGATCACGGGGCCATCCATGTTGGATATATTATTCATATATTATGGGTACAGTGACCACAAATAGGACTGAGGATGAGGACAATGAGGACTCTCAATGAGGACTCTTTCGACACTATCTCTGCTATTTGATACAGAAAACAACATAGTACGTTTTCAAGATCAACTCAATATCAGTCCGGAGTTTGGAATTTGTGCCCGATATGGCGATAGGCTCACCACCTATCACGTGGGACGAAAAAACACACCGGGAATAAAGGCGTAAGGTGTGTGAAAATCTCCAAAACTACAATTTAATAATTGGGCAAGAATCGATATTAAAATTTCAAGGCTGCGTCACGTTTCGTTACATGAGAGTAAAAGATATTTATAAAGTGAGCGAACTGAAAAGAGAGCGACGTATTGTATTGGCGGTAAACAACTTACAAGGTTATCCTTAAAATTTCTAATAATTGGCTACTGTAGCAACCCTATTTCAAACAGCCTATAGAAGCAACGTAAAGTACATTGTTAATTCAACCTTAATTTTAGAAAAATAAAAACCAAAATAGAATGTTCTTAGTTAGGATTTACCATCAATCTGTGACGATGGCACCATTAACAATATATTTGATTAATTTAACATCTCTATCTGTAGTAATAAGGTTCAAATTAGGTTGTAAAGTGTATAAAGGATATTTGTAATTATCGTATAGGGAGTGATCACCTGTTAATGAAATTTTGATGACAAAAATACGGGTCATCGTATGTTAAATGATCAACAGGGACGGTCAGCAGGAAGAGATGTGGTCAAACAGTGGTAGAGTCCGCAAAAACATCAGTTGCACGAATGAGCTCGACTGCCGAAATACCACGACCTCACAGAAGACAGGCGTCCAGTAGTATTCTACGTGCAGTTTGATGAGGAGGTACCTTAGGCCAAATTCATCTCCTTTTCCCATTATTTTATAATATACCTCACGCCTGTGCTTATCGAAGGAGCAGGCGAAAGTACAAATAGTCTCCTATACACCGTATGTTTCGCATTCTCATGATGTGGAGGTACGGCTGCAACTCTGGAGTCTCGGATTCGAAATTGGTCGAGCAAAAGTGATATTTGGATTATTTTCTACAGCCGGAAATTTAAAATTTGTGCCGTTGATAGGCTAATCTCCATCTACATATACGGCGAAATGTGGATGTAATTGCATCTTTGCTTACTCCTTCGAAAAGCACAGGCGTCAGGTATTTTATAAATTGATGGGAAAATGAAGATATGAACAAGGCCTGTACCTCATTCAACGTGAGGCATGTTTTTTTTTTAATTCCCTATCCCGCGTTACAAGCTTCGATTTCTAGTGTTTGTGTTAGTCGAAGATTTAATAAGCCAGGTGTATTCGGAAGGGTCGTGAACTTATCCACACAAAGCTATGTATTATTTACTCTTTTGTACAGTATCATTACGGGGCAGGGCGCGGGCGTTTGATCAAATGAACCACCTGTCAATTCTCACGATACGATATTACTGTTAAGTATGTCGTATAACAAACTTAATGCTGAATCAATATAAAGAAATCGACTTCGGGTTTGTATATATAAAAAAAAAAGTCGTGTTAGTTATACAATTTATAACACAAGAACGGCTGAACCGATTTGGCTGAAAATTGGTGAAGAGGTAGATTAGAACCAGGGACGGACATATGTCAGGTATCATCTTAGACTTTTCTACTGGCGACATCGCTAATCGAATGTGACTTTGTCTAGAGGGCCTGAGCAGTAAAAGCATCGCGTCATACGAGATTCTCATAAAGTGAAACTTGTCAGTCAAACTGCAACATGTTTGTGTTGCCCCCAAAACGGGCCTGCATAAAGACCTCCCTTTGAGATCTCTCTGTCTTTTGAAAACATTAAAATCCGTCGTATTTGAAAGTTTAGATTTTTTTTATACTGTCTAAAGAAGTGTTGTATTCTTGTCCCCAGATGTGCACGGTGTAGTTCCACTGCTTGCCTCGCTGCCGCAGAGTCCCTGCCTACCCTCTTACTGTCAGCATCTACCAGTGAGGACAGCAGCACGTATGAATTCATATTCTGATATTTCTGAATGCTTTCGTACAGAATTTTTCAACACGGGCGTCGTAACACGTTTACTGCGTTCAAAGAACTTTCAGACCTATAACTCGTAACTTGCACTCTAGTGACCTAATCAGTCTCCTAAAAAAAATATTTACAAAGAAAAGTAGATTTAATTTTAAGGGTGTCAGAGTAATCTTTGTGGTAAACATGATGGAAAGCCTATGGTCCAGCAGTGGAAGATTTTAGCTTAAAGTCAGACAGATTTGGGGAAGCAAAGAAAGCAATAATTAATTTATTATGTCTATTCAATATTTCTATTAGCAGTTCTATCACCAGCGAGTGGGTCTGATGGTGATATCAGGAGGAGAGGAGAGAAGAGACCGATACCGGCGGAGCTGAAAGATGAGAAGTACTTCGAGAGACGACGCCGGAACAACCAGGCCGCGAAGAAATCCAGAGACGCGAGGAGAGTGAGGGAAGATCAAGTGAGAACATCTCTATTATACCTCCGGCTGTATCCGTCCACACGCTGTGTTCGAACAATAATAAAGTTATAAAAAAACTCTTACTGCTATCAGATCGCGTGGCGCGCCTGCTACCTCGAGCAGGAGAATGCATCACTGCGCGCGCACGTCGCAGCCCTACGGCAGGAGGCGCTCGCCCTGCGCGCGTTGCTCGCTCAGCCCGCGCACGAGAGAACGCACAGTACGCACACTCACGCGCAATGCGCGCTCGACGCGCACGGCGCGCCCACTTCGACCACAGCTGATTAATTTTGTATATTTTACGTCAATAATAATAATAAATAAATAAATAAAGTTTTTTACCCGAAACAATTACAAATAAAAAGAATAATAATAAAAAAAGATATAAACAAACATTTTTTGGGCAAAGGGAATCAATCGAATAGATTTTCAACTGCTTTGTTATAAGTAATAATTAAATTTTTATTTATAATAAGAATAAAAAATGTTTAAACGAATGATATTAAAAAGAATGTCTTAAAATTATTTCAAAGGTTTAATTAAAACTTCTTAATATAAATTGAGTTTGATTTCGTTATTGTTAAATTTGGTTGTAACATGACGCCTTTGGTTAATACAATTTCATTTTATTGCGATAATAAAATAGAACGTTTTGTGTATTAAGTAAAGCGCCATCTTTAGTGATTTTTTTTCATTTCCGCTATTTGTTTCAAAACACCTTTTTAACAATAGATTTTTAAAATAAATTCAACAACAAATATCTTCACCAAACTTTCAAAAACACAGCTTATGCTGGTCGTTTAGGTTTAATGCAAGATGTTGAGCTGTTATATTTTTCCCACATAATAATTAATGTTCTAAAAAAAGGCTAAATAATGATAAATAGAAGATTACAAGCTATTTGGTTACAATTGTTTTGTGAAATAAAATTGATTAAGATAACTGCCATCTGTCGACCAATAGTTTAATCATACTCTTTAATATAATCATTTCTGGGAAATCGAATGAGATTGCGTTCAAAATAATTTAAATGCTTTTTAATTTTGTGACAAATTTTGCGAAAAAAAATTAGCGTTTCTCGAAAATTACTTCAAAAATTTAATGTGTTTTTTTTTTATTTTATATAACAAATTTTAAACTTAAAGCCTTTAAAAACACATACATTTTATAAACAAAATTAACTAAACAATCCCTAAACATTTTGTCCAAGTATTTTAATAATTTACCTCAAACTTTTAAACCAAATTGTAAAATTAAGGTTTATAAGTTAATAAAAAAATCATATAACAAACGTATAAAATCATTTAATCATTCAATAAGTGTAATAACTAGTGTCGAAACTTAATTCCATCATCTTCATGTCCACCCAAGACCTGAAGGTCGACACGTCAGCGTATACAGCCGGCACCGCGTTACCACATCCCAAGCCCCACGCGACCATACCCGACGCCGCGTACCGATCCCTCTCACCCTGCAGAACAGAACAGAACAGAGGATAATGAAGAGCAAAAGGAAACAATCTGCGTACATCATGGGACGGAAAAACATATGGCGAAGTGTGAGTGCACTAGTTGCACCTCTGCCTACCCGTTCTGCAAATACAGGCGTGAGAATATAACGGGAGGGTTGCTAGTACACTAGACACTTGCCTCTATAGGGCACATGAGAGGTGAGCCTCCGTCACCAGTGCACGTGTCTTTATCAGGCTGCCCACCAGCACACATAAAACTGTCGTGAAGTCTGAACAATGGTCCCAGTCTCGTCTTACGTAGCTCGTTCTGGCAGACGGACCGGCTTATTACAGGCACTTCCACCTGGAATATAAAGAAATGAAAAATACACTCACGCTTTACCACAAAAGCATAAGCAGAGTTATGGTTATCCATTTAGCTTTCCTGGTTATATTGCTTCTATACATCTACTCTCGCTTTTTGTAAACTTTTTTAAATTGATTGTAAAAGTTTGAATTTGTTTTGTAAACATTTGAATTAACTTTGTAAACAATTTTAAATTGATTGTAAAAGTTTGAGTTTGTTTTGTAAGCATTTGAATGAATTTTTTAAACTTTTTAAAATTGATTGTAAAAGTTTGAATTTGTTTTGTAAACATTTGAATTAATTTAGTAATTTTTTTATAATTGATTGTAAAAGTTTGAATTTGTTTTGTAAACTTTTGAATTAATTTAGTAATTTTTTTATAATTGATTGTAAAAGTTTGAATTTGTTTTGTAAACATTTGAATTAATTTTGTAATTTTTTTTATAATTGATTGTAAAAGTTTGAATTTGTTTCGTAAACATTTGAATTAATTTTTTAATTTTTTTAAATTGATTGTAAAAGTTTGAATTTATTTTGTAAACATTTGAATTAACTTTGTAAACAATTTGAAATTGATTGTAAAAGTTTGAGTTTGTTTTGTAAACATTTAAATTCATTTTGTAAACTTTTTAAAATTGATTGTAACAGTTTGAATTTGTTTTGTAAAAATCTGAATTTGAAAATAAAAATCATAATATTCATGATCATTGAAATAGTTCACTGGAAAAAAATAAACTTTATGATGATTTACAGAAGAGGTTTCTTTGTCTGATGATAGCAATA
>JAABKM020000021.1:568958-584152 GCA_016277805.2 Papilio aristodemus | reverse complement strand
GTAGTAGTATTGCGCAGCACTGTACGAAGCATCGTACATTGCTGCTAATGGTGTAAAGTGTATCGTTCGAAACCGCAGGGTAAACTTCAGGCAGACGTCGTGAGAAGCGATGGGGAGTGTTGTTTACGTGCCTGACTGTGAGGTCCGCACATATAGAACTAGCGGAATCATTAACGCCGTCGTCTATGATAATAGCCTTGCGTAGATTCATCGCTAGAAGGGGAAAGCCCGCTGTTGACGTTGCGGTCCTAGTTTATTTCTTATTAGAACCATATTTTGTTGACATCGCGGACCTAGCATATTTCTTATTTGAATCTAATGTAAATAATTTAAAATGCAGGACCGTATCGGCCAAGGGGGGTCTATGCACATAGAGTAATAAGTAGCGTAACTCACTCTTGCGCACAAAATGTTGAATATTATTTTTATTATATTTAATTTGTTAGAAAATTTATATTTTCTCAAATTTTAATAAAATTATATAAAAATATGTTTTTTTATTATAGAATAACGTAATGTAACTTCGAATGCGTAGTTACATTTTTATTTTGTGTTGAGGAAGTTAACATAAAAAACATAATTAAAGTCGTTTTGTATGAAAATTTAATTTTTTGTGTATATGTTTTTTAAAGTATGTTTATCTTAAAGTATAAATTATTTTAAGATTAAAATGTGGTACAACGTTTTGGGATCAGAGTGAAAATTAGCGAAAATTTTGTAAATTTAATGTTTACACATCCCAAAACGTCTTAAAATTGTATAGATTTTTGTTTATATCTTTTTTATTATGTAACGTAGGATTAAGCCTTTGGCATTATATTTAAGATTGGACAATAAGGATGTTTGTACAATTTTTATATGCTTGTAAATATGCTTGCAACAATTAATAAAAACGCAAACTTGTAGACGACGATAGCACAAAATGTAAACAAAAACAACACGGCCGGCGCGGCTCTCCTTAAGGTAAAGCTCGGCGCTAGGATAGTAAACGCCCTGGTATTGTGTGGTGTGTACTTCAACCCAGTGTACTTCAAGTTTATTTGCGTCTACAAGTTCTGTTCAGTGAAATATTAAGAAGTTTTATTTCTTTTTATCAAGATACAGTCCACAAATTAACCGCTCTTTTCAGGGCATATAACGTCCTGGGAGATCACTTTGGGGGCTTATATAAGGGGCTCCCGAAGTCGACTAGAGTATCTAGGCCGAGTGTTATTACGCTCGTTCCCTACACTACTACCCCATAAGATTGGAGAGGTTTAGACCCCGATCGAAAGAGCGTTCACCCTAGGGAGTGAGGGGTCCACCTCACCCGCCGTGATGTTCAGCGATAACGGGACGAACTTTGCAGCAGCTGACAAGGAGCTGAGATTAGCGACGCCAGAAATAATTAGGAAATGTCGAATGAAGCGCAACAAAAATATATACAATGGAAGTATATTCCCCGGCTCCCCGCGTATGGGTGAAACCTGGGAACGACTAATAAGATCAATAAAAACAGCATTGGCGGCAACACTGAAGGAAAGCAGCCCTAAGGGCGAAGTGTTGCGCACGCTCTTATTAGAGCGTGCGCATATATTTCACTCAAAACCCTTTGACATCGTCGAACCTGCAAAACGACGAGGAAAGCTTGACGCTGAATCACTTTCTCCTAGGGAGATAGAGTGGCGCTCAGTACAAATCTTGGCGGACCATTTTTTGTCTCGTTGGGTAAAAGAGTACCTGCCGAACCTGTTACCTCGTGCGAGTGGCGGCGTGCTCTTTGTCGACCCAAAGTTACCGTTACCTCGTAATTCGTGGCCTCGCGGTACAGTGCATAGGGCGCTACCGGGGAAGGACGGACAAACCCGAGTCGTCGAGGTACAGACAAAGAATGGAATATTGCGAAGGCCTTCATCTCGCTTTGTTATTTTGAATACCGCTGTTTCTAGAGGAGTGTGCTCCCGCATAGGGGGCAGACTGTTGACGTCGCGGTCCTAGCTTATTTCTTATTAGAATCACAGTTAGTTCATAATTTAAAATTAGAGACCATATCTGCCAAGTGCAATAGTTGTGTTTTTATTGTAGAATAACGTTGTGTAACTTAGAATGCGTAGTTACATTTAGATTATGTGTTGAGGAAATCAACATAAACGACGTAATTAAAGTCGTTATGTATGAAAATTTAATTTTTTGTTTATATGTTTTTCAAAGTATTTTTATTTTAAAGTATATAATAAGCGAAAATTCTGCAAATTTAATGTTTGCACATCCCAAAACTGTTATGTATGTACCCACGAATAATAAAAATGTATGTCTGCATACCGCCCTCTGTGGCACATTAATAAATCAGTCGACATTCAGCTGTTGTTTCATTAACACAAACCTAACAGTCTTAAAAGTGTATAGATTTGTTTATATCTTTTTATTATGTAACGTAGGGTTAAGCCTTCTGTATTATATTTAAGATTAGACAATAAGGATGTTTATACAATTTTCATATGTTTGCAAATATACTTGTAACAATTAATAAAAACGCAAACTTATGGACGAAGATAGAAAAAAAAATGTAAACAAAACACCACGACCGGCGCGGCTCTCCTTAATGTAAACGCAGGCCGCTACGTTAGCAAACGCCTCGGTACTATAGTGTGTGCTTCAACCCGGTGTACTTCAAGTTTATTTGCGTCTACAAGTTCTGCCCAGTGAAATATAAAGAAGCAGTTTTATGTTTTAAATCAAGATACAGTCGTCAAATTAACCGCTCTTTTCAGGGCGTAAAACGTCCTAAGCGATGGGAAGTCGGCTGCGGTCCTGGCAAAACGTACTAATCTGGAGGAGTTACCATCCAACAGCGACACGGAGCACATGGTAGTATGCAAAAAATCCTTGGAAAGGAATGCTGGGTCACATGCTGACCCATGTAACCGAGTATTCACCAAAGACGAAACTATGTATTCCGCGTCGCAGCCAAATCCCAGGGCCCTTACATCGGCGGTCTCGTCGCTGACATAGACCGTGCAGTGATAGGACTCGAACCCAGGTTGCACTTAGCTCTAAAAAGTAGGTGCCTAAATTTTGCGTATTTCCTGACCGGATGTGAGGAGGCGTTAGTGGCGGTGCTGCGAAAGCTGGACACGAATGAAACAGATAGATTGGTGAAGAGATGGGAAATGTAGGCGGTAAATAAAATATACCAAGACATCTTGCAAGTACCTAAAAAACGGAAACAGAACAGAGACAGAATAGGAAGTAGAATGAAAATAATAAAACAGATAAAGTAAATGCAATTAAAAATAAGGAAACTAAAACCGGAAATTCTAGAAAATTGTAAATTAATAATAAATAGAATAATAAATATGAAATTAAAAATAAATAGAATAATGAATAACGCTCCGCCTAGATACTCGGTCGACTTTAGGAGCTCCTTAAATAAAAGTCGACTGAGTATCTAGTCCGAGCTTTATTACGCATGTTTCCTACGCTACTACCCCATAAGTCTGGGGAGGTTTAGACTAAAATCGAAAGAGCGTTCACCCACTAGGGGGTGAGGGGTCCACCTCAAAAATCATTAACATTTGTATTTACTTTTACTCAAACGTGATTACTCATCATAAAACAAAGCACAGTGGCTCATTTTATGCTCTTGACGTTGAGTACATTATATTAGTATTGAATAGGAAAGAAAACAAAAATATTATACATATCTTACGCCTGTATTCACCGAAGGGGTAGGCAGAGGTGCAACTTAGTGCACCCAAATTTCGCCGTATATTTTTCCATCCCAAAATGTGATAAGAGGCGAGCCTATCGCCATATAGGGGAAAAACTTCCAAACTCTAGGCTGATATCAAGTTGAAAAACTCAATATATTTTTTCCCGCACCGGGAATTGAACCCGGTACCCCAGCATTGCAGCCGTACCATATATGTGATACCACTGAGCCACCGAGGCAGTTTAACTGTTTACATGTTAACACTTTTGTCTGTATAATATAACCAACAAAAAAAACTTCTCATAGATGATATTACAGTACATTATTCTAGCTGTCACCTGTGGTTTTATTTGCCACACTGCTAATAAATAAATATTTTACGTTTTGTCAAAATTAAGTTACATATTGCCTGACAAAATGGCATGTGACCAAAAAGTTCTAGAATGAGAGTAGTAATACAATTCATGTTACTGCTACTATTACTTTGAGCCAGTAGCCATAGAGTAGTGAAATTTTACAATATGCCACCATCAAGTTCGAAAATCTTTGGTACTATTTATTTTATCTTTTTGTAAACAGCCTGTAAGTGTTGACTTAAAGGCTTAGAGTCTGTCTTCATGAATAGAGTCACTTGTAATGTGTCCGGAGACAATAAATTATATTCTCTCAATAAATTTGTCACAAACGGCGGCTTTGAAAATGATGTCCTAGTTATTTTAACTGATTCTACCTTAATTTCTTTTAAATTAGCGTCGTAGTGGCCCTCCTCGATGGTTGTAAGTCCAATATTGTGACTCACTGTTAAGGATACTTTCCCTTTTTCCGGATATATCCGGAGGAAGCCCCTCTCTTGATGCATCACTGTATTCTTTTCGGGATGATAAGATGTTGATATGTAGTTGAACATAGGTTGACCTGTAATAAAAATTAATATAACTTACTGTTACCAAAATAACTATGAAATACAAACATAAGATAAATATGGGCTCATTTGTTTTATTTAAATCTATACAAGTAAATTGAGCAATTAAACTGTAGAATAAAACTAACCGAGACAAATAAATTCTAATTCTTCATGATAACCGAAATCTTTTACGTTTGGATATGTACCGCGACCATTCACGGTATACCAACGGCCGGAGAGCCAGGAGATCGGCTGCAATGCCTCGTGGACTTGATTTTCTTCCATTTCAAAGATATATATTTGGTTGAACAAATGCAGAAAAGTGCAAACTTGCAACAAACTTTTTTTTAATTTTAACCGACTGCCAATGTCAATGTCAATGAGACAAGATTTTTTACCACACACAGGTAAAAAAATTCTCCAGAATCATATCAAAAGGGTATAGGTAAAGGGTGAGAAATTATTGTGCACCGATTTTTTTTGTTTCTTCGCTCTACTATATAACATATGTTTGTCTTTTGGATAAAATATTTTCCTAAATTCTTAAAGTGACACTTATTGGCTATCAACCAGTGTCATCTATCCACCAATAGATGACACTGTGCTATTCGAGTTTTTAAAATTCATTAAAATCAATGTTTGTGAAAGGCAACTATCCACCAATAGATGACACTTTTTTTCGAGTTTAAAAATTCTAGTTTAAGTAAATGTTATGTGAAATGGAACTATCCACCAATATAAAGCACTTTATGATTGGAGTTTATTCCTAATAAACATGTTTTGTAAAATGTATGCATTAACCAATGATGGGACTTTTTTGAAATACGACTATTTACCAATAGATGGCACTTTTCATAAAATACGAGTACTGACCAATAGATGCCACCTCATCGATTCGAGTTTACAAAAATCGTTTTGCGAAATACAACTGGTCACCAAAAGATGGCATTTTATATGACACAAAAAATAAATTTACTTAGTAACATGCTACAAATAAAAAACATATTTCTTAAAAAAATATATTGTTTTTTTAAATAACGGTAAAATCCTGCTTTAATTGATCTCTTGTCACTATTTGTCTTGATTTTATTAAAGATGAAAAAACAACTTACTTCCGTATTTAACATGAATATTGATTTATTTACTGGTCCAAGGCAAGAGGTGGATGAAGTTGGCGCAAAAAAACGACACAGTAGTGTGACAGAGAGGAGGCCTATGTCCAGCTGTGGATGATAAAAATAAATCGATGATGATGATGATGACAAAAACAAGTCGATGATGATGATGATAAAATAAAATATTTTTAACTGAAACATTTTTTTATTACTGAAAACATAAAAGTGACAAATTACAATAGTCACAAAAAGTATTAGATCAGTGTCTCCCAACGTCAGGCGCACGCCCCACAGGGAGGCAGTTTGGAGGGTTAAGGGGGTCAGTTCGAAAATCTTTTTTAAATTATTTGAAACTTGAATTTAACTTTTTCATTATATGTATTGAAATTTTACTTACAGAATTTCTTTAACAATTTCCTACTGGTTTATTCCTAAAACCCATCATTTAATACTTTTAAACGATTAAATCAATTTTTTAATATTAAAGATTAAGTATGTTACTTAGGGGGTGGGGCATAAGAATTATAGAAAGGTTAAGGTAGGGCGTGGCATAAAAAAGGTTGGGAAACACTGTATTACATATATTTTAATTACACTTATTATACTACGCGTGCAAAATAACATGAGAGTTGCGTGGAATTCGCACCTGTGCACATGAAAAACGCAGTTATGACGTCATCCAACTCATACCATGTTATAATACACGTGTTGTACATCAAAATTTGTTCTCCAATGTCAACGTAAAATAAGCTGAGTAAAAAAAAGTAATTATCACAATTATTTTTAACTTTTTCAACTTGAACAAGTCACTGTAAAGAAATCAATTACATTAATTTATAAAATTGGTGTCTCTCTCTCAAATTAAAAAGTATACAGTAATGCCCTTATAACACGACAGATTGGTTCCGCGTTATACGAAATCGCGTTGTAGGAGTATAATCGTATAATGCGTTTTTACGATCCCTCATAACGCGATAAGTATAAATATTTTACGTTGAACTTTTAAGATAAATGGGATTTAAATAAAATATTAAGACTAAAACTACACAATTAACGAAATGTGTACGTTTTATTAAAATAATTTATGTTATTACAACACTATTGACACACATGCGGAAATAATTAAGAATTGTACAAATCATTATAAACGTCTCAATACAAAAATATAATGTGAGAAATACTCACGTAATAAAAGGGAATGGCCGTGTTATATGGGGGATTGAAATCGCGCAATAAGAGTACCATTTAATATGAGGGATTACTGTATTACTCTTGTAGGCGAAGTGATCGCCATTCAATTCTATTTTCTGCTTTGGATATGAAATTAATGTTGGCAGTTTTAAAATTTTGTATCTACTTTTTCTCTAGGTCATGGAATATTGGAATGAATAGCTTAAACCACATTTATATATGTCTCTTATTATATATCGCTGCAGGCTTGCATATGATTTAATATATAAAATATTAGTTAGAATGTGAAATAATTTACTAATATTTATTTTAATTAATTTTTGTTTGTTTGTAATTGAAATTATTGTTTCATTTTTCTTTTTAGTGACATATATCTTAACCTTTCAGTAATCCCCCATCCTAAGTCAACACAAGCGAGAGAATCGCAAGGTACACACGCCTGTACCCAAAACATTTAGGCAGAGAAC
Source organism: Papilio aristodemus (assembly GCA_016277805.2). Lineage (NCBI taxonomy): Eukaryota > Metazoa > Arthropoda > Insecta > Lepidoptera > Papilionidae > Papilio > Papilio aristodemus. The sequence continues at coordinate 576,784 of JAABKM020000021.1, read as the reverse complement.
TAGTGCTCCCAATTTTTCTGGATACAAAACCAAGACTCAGCAATGCAGTACATTTTAACAATCACCGTGACTCTTTTGTAATGGTTGCATTTAACTCAAATTCCTAACAAAAGCTATTGCTCCACAGTAACAGAGTAAACAGTGTGGATACTATATACTTTATTGATTGGAATTATGACAAAAAGATTACAATGTATTTTCTAAATTAATTTATAGCGTTCTCACTATGTTATTAATAGCTTAGAATTAAGTTTCGCCTAGCTAAATCTATATGTTATTTACCTCACACCATAGTATATAGACAATGGGGATACTCAAACAAAGTAATGTGGCTTCTTTGCTGTGATGCCGTACTCTTGGAGCGCGGGCACCAAGTCGTCCATGGTCATCACATACTTCTTTTCTTTAGGTCCCTTCTGGTTCTTGGAGCTCTGTGTTATCTGACTGTTGGTGCGTGTCTTGCAGTGCTGCAGAGCGTCGTTTGCAATGTCCGAAAGGTACTTTTGAGCCGCTAACGCTATTAGTCGTATTAATCTAAAATTTAATAATAATAATTTATTTTTAGACCAAAGTCCATTGAATTAAATAATAATAATTATTAAAAAAAATATGTTTTATTTTTAAGTAGCTAAAAGGTGCGGAGGAGCACAACAAAATTAATAAGTAATATTACTTACACTATTACACTTAAGCAAAAAAAAAAAAGATCGACATCATTGTTATCAGAAATGTTTGTTGTTATCAAAAAATGGATCGGTTTAAAAACGACTCATGTTAATATAATTTCAATGATAATCACCTTTGATCTTGTGCCTCGAAACCAGCCGTGTTCAGATAGTATGCAACAACGAATTCTGGTATAGAAGAATTGTAGTTCTCGAGTTGTAGGACAAAATCACTCAAGGCATGGCCAAGACCGTTGTCCGCCTCCATTCCGACAGAAGGCAATACAATAACAGTTATATGTGGAGAGAAAAAACTTTCTTCAATTGCCTTAAATTTACCCAAAAACTATTATTGAAAAATGTACCCACATCAACTTCAAACACACTTCTTCACTTCATTTTATGTCAAAGAATATATTGGAAAATGGATATTGTTTCCACAGATTAGAATAAAATTTTTAATTGAAATGTCACGTTTCTCTTATACAGATTAAACAACAAAGCATAGCAACATTTTTAGAAATTGCTTGGCAAACGTGGAAACGTCACAAGTCAGGATTACATATTGGTATGACACAGCATTTCATCTGTTAATATATATATGGCAACATTATTTGTGCGTTTTGATTTTGCCTGTAATTTACTCAATTTTTGTTTTGTTCGAATTTTAATTAAGATATATATATCTAACAGAAAAACCATTGCAAAACAATATGCAAAATAATTTCCTTTGAAAAAATTATCCTCAAAAATTATATGCTAGATACAATAAAAACTAACCAAACATATTTTTTTCAAAAGTTATCATCAAAATTAAATTTGACTATGACGGTAACAATAAATCAAAGTTATTAAAATCAGGTTATGATATATGTTAAATTCATATAAAAGTGTTGTGCAATTCTAATTTCAAAATTTAACCATTGTCAAAACGCAAATCGTGATCACGATTCTTCTATTGCCATGTTTTCTCAAAATCCTTATTTCTAGGCTTTTTAGAAAGTTTTCTCCAAAAATGTACGTTAGTCTCAAAAAAGCTTTTTTTTATTGTTATTTTAATAAAGAAATTCTTGTTTTTTTTTCTTTCATCAATCATTTTTTTCAATAGTCTTTAATGAAATAAATGAATGATTTAGTCTCTTAAATGTGAGAATTTCAATTCTTTAATTATCTTGAGATTTGGGATTGTAAATTTAACAATTCAATTTTAAGCTAGTATCGTATTTATAATTTATTTTACAAAAAAATCATAACAAGATTTTGGCTGAGTTAGAAAATGAAATAGCCACACTGACCTCGTGGTACTATTCTGTTAAGTTGGCAACATCGACCCCTTCCTTCCTTCTTTTGCGCCGCTCCGCAAGCCAGAACAGCGAGAGAACGTGATCGATCGAATTTCAAAAAAGGCACACACCTACCCCTGTGCTCCCGAGATCACGAAATTACTCTATATCTCCTGATTACATAAATCGGGAGTTGGTGTTTCGTGGTTTTGCCATTCCGTGTGTGAGCCGTAAAACCTTCACTTCGACGCCCGCAATTACTGCGTGAACAGCCCATCACATTCAACAAAATGTCGAACCTTGCCGATCCGGTTGCGTTCGCGAAGGACTTCCTCGCCGGTGGTATCTCAGCTGCCGTCTCCAAGACCGCGGTAGCGCCCATTGAGCGTGTAAAACTGCTTCTGCAGGTACAGCACGTCAGCAAGCAAATCGCCGAAGACCAGCGTTACAAAGGTATCGTCGACGCCTTCGTCCGCATTCCCAAGGAGCAGGGATTGCTCTCATTCTGGCGTGGTAATCTCGCCAACGTCATCAGGTATTTCCCCACACAAGCCCTGAACTTTGCTTTCAAAGACAAGTACAAGCAGGTGTTCCTCGGTGGTGTAGACAAACACACCCAGTTCTGGCGCTACTTCGCCGGTAACTTGGCGTCCGGTGGTGCTGCCGGAGCCACCTCGCTATGCTTCGTGTACCCGCTCGATTTTGCCCGTACCCGTCTCGCCGCCGACGTCGGCAAGGGCGACGGCCAGCGTGAATTCACTGGTCTTGGCAACTGCATCAGCAAGATCTTCAAGTCTGACGGTCTCATCGGTCTCTACAGAGGCTTCGGTGTGTCCGTGCAGGGCATCATTATCTACCGTGCTTCCTACTTCGGTTTCTACGATACCGCCCGCGGCATGTTGCCCGACCCCAAGAACACCCCCATCGTCATCAGCTGGGCGATCGCACAGACCGTCACCACCGTCGCTGGTATCATCTCGTATCCATTCGACACGGTCCGTAGGCGCATGATGATGCAGTCCGGACGCGCCAAGGCCGACATCTTGTACAAGAACACTCTGCACTGCTGGGCGACCATCGCCAAGACCGAGGGTGGATCCGCCTTCTTCAAGGGTGCCTTCTCGAACGTCCTCAGAGGCACCGGTGGCGCCTTCGTGCTTGTCTTATACGATGAGATCAAGAAGCTCCTCTAAACATAGTGTAAGAATTGTTACCACTAATTACAATTGTGATTCTAAATCACCTGATAGCCACACCCTTGAAATATCATGTATTATTAGACGCGAAAAACAACTCCTAGTAACTTATTTCTAGTTAAATAAAAGTGTTATACACTGATTCCAACATATATTGTTTTATTAAAAAAAATGAAGTTACATAATTGCTTAAATCAATTAAATATCATATTTGGAATAAGTAATTTAACAATGTTCCAAATTTAAAATCTTTTTCTGTGATCACTTTAGTTGCCAGCGATAGTTATGTAATAACCTCCATACATCTATTTGAGGACAAGGTTATTTTTTTTTATTTCCATCTAAACTATCCTCTCATGTATTGTGATACGGTAAAAGTCATGAATGTTATTCTCTTTTGAATTATTAATTTAATTAACCATTCTAACCTTGGTGTTATGTAATGCTCCATAGAGTATACTGTGAATTGTCCAAAATCATGTGATTAGGAAGCTGTTATGTAACATGGTGACGTAGAATGTTTCTTGTGTTGTGCAGTGTGAGTGGTTCTTTGTAGTAAAATTATTTAAATCACTTTGTAAAGTGCATCTCAGTAGTTGACAACCATGTGGGCTATTGTAACTAGGTAACATTCAGTGCGGTTAAAGTAAGATGTGGATTGCAAATGTGAAATCATCAATTGTATCCTCGGTGTGAATTTTTTTTAATGAAAAATTCATGCATTACGAGTGACTAATATAGAAATGTTTAAAAATAAAATATTGTTTCTTTTTTCCTGCCTGTTACCTGAATTACATTGACCCAATTCCATATAAAGTTTAAACTTATCAGATAAAATACAAATACCTTGATTTAGTTGCAAGCATACTCAATAAATTTATTTTGTAAGCAGTTAACGAATAATGTGAATAAGGAAACATGGTGTTCACATGTCAAGTTACCACTGCTACAGATACTTAGCCTAGACTTCATATATTATGCAAGGCCATCAGTTATGTACTTAAAAAGAAATTGTAGCTGGCAGGTTACATAATATATAAATTTTTATCAAAAAAGTATTTAATGTTTTCAAATATCCAAAGATTAGATATAGGTATATAACCAAGTCAATGGAGCAGTACCGCAGTGCGCAACTCGACAAACCGATGACGTAATGAGCCTGTTCTCAATGGTGGGACATCTCGCCGAGGTTTACTGTATTTACTAGATCCTGAATAAACTTAGATAACGCGTTACGTAAGTGTACAAGGTGCAATGGATTAGTAAAATTAATTCTTACAATACATATTTTAAATAATTTAATCTTACTTCTTTACTCAAATATGCAAAATTATTTGTAACAGATGTCTGAGATAAGGATTAGAGTAGAAACCAAAATTTTTCGGATTCGATTCCGAAAAAACAAAATTTTTTTTTCGACTTTGGTTTCAAAAAGCAATAGTGAAAAATAACAATGGATCAAACAATCTCAATGTAGTTAAAATATTTTTTTACAAGTGTTTCGGAAGCGGAGTAAAACATTAACGCCCATCACTTACATTATTAGGCAAAATTAAAGATTTAGGAGGTATGAACAAATAGCATTTTTGGTAGAACAAAAATGATGGAATCAATTTTTTTTCACGACCTCAGGTAAATGACATGCTTGTATCGAGATTTATAAAATTCACACAAAATGAACCTCTTTTGGGTTCCATTAAAGTCTATTTTTAAACATTTAAAACCAGCTCTCACCGTTGTATACTGTCCTAATGTCGGTCAGGATTATGGTTGGATGGTTTTTCACGTACTTATTATACACAATAGAAGATACAATTATTTTTATTGTTAAAATTATACTTTACCTAGATAAATATAAAACATTACACTAAATATCGCTGCCTGTGAACGAGACATACAGAAGGCCGACAGTTTCTTGACAAAGTCGGTATAATCCAGTTGTTCATGCATTGACTTTGCTCGGAGCAATGACCTACATGGTTGACTCGCTCTGCAAAAACTCCATGCTTGTAAGTATCGACTTAAATTAGGTAAATAAAAAGTAGACAAATGTATTTACGTCTAATAAAAGTAATATGATAACTGTCATGTATAAATCGTTTCGTCTTAAAGGGTTTTTGGCATTCCACAAAAGAGGTTATAAGTATTCTTGTAAGTTTTTTTAAATAAATGTAAAATCAATAAAAAAACATTCAGCCAAATGATCTTTATTTATTTGGCATATATTATCATTACTTATATTATTCTTTATGATTAGTAGTTTCTATATTACGTAATTTGTGTAATGTCTTAGGGACGTAAAAGAGGTGATAAACTTGCATACTGTTTAATAATGTGTCTACAAGAAATAATAATAGAAGATAATATAAATTTATTTGCACGTGTTATAATCAGTTGCATACATATAAAGAAAAACTTAAGGATATTTGGGTTATACAGAGTAGTTGATCTTTTTTGTGTTTCTCTAATATTATTATTATTTTTTAAATTTCGAATCGTATAAAAGCAAGTTAAAACCACATGAATTGTTTCTGTATTATAAAGATAATTGATAATTAATATTTAATTTCATTAATTGAACTATCACAATGAATGAACGTTCCACTAGCACGCGGTTCTTGAGAAACTTCTTGCCTCGGACAACCGTTTTGTGGAACGATCTGTCGCCTGCGGTATTTCCAAACAGATACCACTTAGGGTTCTTCAAAAATCAAGCGTACTCCCTCCTTAAAGGCCGGCAGCGCATCTGCAGTTCCCCTGGTATTGCGGACGTTCGTGGGCGGCGGTGATAGTCTTACTTTACGCGACTCGTCCCTCGTTTGTCCCCTTTTTACTATAAAAAGAGGTTACATGTTTTATATTTATCTAATCGCCTTATAGTAAAATAGTTTAAGTCTATTATAATCTACTGCATTATCTTTTCAGTATGTCCTTTATGAATGCCTTGAATACTTTACTCGGGGTACAGAGCTAGACGAGGACTTATCATACAACAGTTAACATCCAGCGATAACGGGACTTCACCACAAATCGACTAAATCTGGTTATCTATCAGGCCATGATAAGTTTGCAGCGGTTGGGATTGAATTAAGCATTTCATTGTGTCAAATCTGTGACTGACTAAAAGATTACATCCGTTACTTATTCCAACCAACACAAAATTCTTGTTTGGCTTCACAACATTTATTTAAGAGAGAAATTAAATGAATGCGATACAATCGCTAAATTAAGAACTTTCATTCTAATCAACCTGTACACTTTTACTAGTTTCCGTTCCCTTCCATTAACTTATTTTTTACTTAATTCTGCGAATTTTTTTGCTGTATTAGTTTAAAAAAAATTCAGTAGTAAGAATTAATGACATTGATTTGGAAGACGTGGCTACGTTACGTAAAACTACAGGAGGGCACGTCTAGACGCCAGCCAGCCTGGCAGGTTTCCAGATTACTCTTCCAGGAGACGCGAGTCAATAGTACTTGAAAACTTTAAAATCATTTTGTGCGATTGAAGGAATATTCTGCGACTGTCTGGCACCAACCTTCTACGTGCTTAACTGTTTGACACGTAAGCCAATTTTTTTTGCAAACTTCTTTTTAGTTAATATATTTGCCAAGACAACTATGGACACTACTTTTTCAAGAGTAACTTAGGCCGATCCTTCTAGAGCTTGGGTTTTTATTCATTGAATACTAGTTTTATTATTTATATACCATACATAAGGAGGTATGTATGGTGCCAAGCAATAAAGTGAAAATTTAGAACAATAAAATTAGGGTTGCTTGATTTCGAAAATGCAAGATATTTTTAATCAATTTAATGTTTCGTGACTCAAAGGCAAAAGTCATAGTTTTATTCCACCATGCCAAATAAAATATTTATGCATATTATTAGATGGGCGAAGGGTAAATTCTATAAATGATTTAACAATAACCTCGATGCTTCGTCCTAAACTAGTACAGTGAGTGCACACATCCAGGTCGCGACCTTTGCGCTCTGCGCGTAACAGCATCGATTGAGCAGGACTGCCAACCGAACGGCGCCGGACAATGGCGCGCAAGGTGTTACATAATGTCAGTGATAAAACTAAATTATCTTTTTATAGATAAAATTATGACCACGGATTGATTGTATCCAACATTAAGCCGGATGTATAGGACAAATTTCGACATTCTTAACACATATTTATGACTATAAATTATGATTTTTTGTCTGTTAAAAATGAAAAAATTTAAATAGGGGTAGTAAAACATATTTTTTATTAATTTATTGTTCTATGTTATTTATTCAAACAATTGATCTCAATAAGCTAAACTTTGTAAAACATATCTCACGCCTGTATTCCCCGAAGGGGTAGGCAGAGGTGCAACTAGTGCACCAACATTTCGCCATATATTTTAAGTTATACTTTGTTTTAAGGTATAACCAAATCGTAACCCCTGTTATGGTGTTAGTATTAAAAATATCTAATTTATATTGCATTCGTAGTAAACCAATATACAAAGAACAATGCAAGTTCACAATTTACCAATAAAATTTTTTATTTCATAATTATTGTTATATAATGCTGCTACTCCAAAAATATAGTCAAATCAATTAATATCATAAAAAAGGCGACCTAATCCAAATATATCATAATAATTTCTAATCATACTGGTCACAAATAAACAGAATAACACGTAAAT
>JAABKM020000021.1:538790-568858 GCA_016277805.2 Papilio aristodemus | reverse complement strand
GTGTCGCGTGACACGTCGATGCAGCCGTGTCGGTTGGTAACGACAATTATTTCCAACAATTGCTCGTGTAAACAATGCCTTATGACCATCACTGTTTGTTAAAGATCATTGTTTGTTACTATAGTCTGTCTGATGAAAATTGACACTGAAAATGCAAGTCTAATTTAAAAATCAGTTAAGGGTTTCTATTTTAAAGCCTGGACATTAATAAATTTAAAAATAATTATATTAATGTCTGTCTCTATCAGCCCCTTCAGGAGCACAGAAAATAGTTTTGAACTATAACAATTCTGTTATGGACCTGAAAAGTCGTTTATGTTAGTGATTAAAAGCAGGGGTACACAACCTACGGCCCGCAAGTCATGTTATATAAATATGTCACGGTTTTTATCCTCACAGTATGCTTGTAATGGATACTATGTTACATGAAACTTTTCATAATATTAAACATTCGTACGTAGATATTTACCTATAGGTATTGCCCTCTGCATTGTGCTTAGAATAATAACTTCCCTTATAATGACTTACCAAAAGCCAAAATAAATCTTTTTTCGTCTTTTATCGATCTACTAGGTAGGCAATTTTTGTTAAAAACCTTTGTTAAAAAGTGTTTTAAATTTAATATAATTATACTTAAAATTAAAAACTTACAAGCTTATCTATCATTTTTAATTAAAAAAGCTTCCACAAGAACTGATGTGGTACACATTGCAGTCTAACAATACAAAAATGCTTAGAAATGAAAAATTAACAAATCAATGCGGCCCTTTAATCGAATAGCTTGGTGATCACTAATATTTAAAGTAATGAAAAACCCACAATAGTTGTAATTGACCTCGTTGCCTAATGCCCGTTATCTTGAAGTTCATCCAGCACGTCTCGAGATAGCGGCTTATCAGCTGTCATGCGATAATAGTCTGCGCTCGCTCAGGACTTTAACGTAACCATATTTATGTTAATAACTAACCCTTGATATCCTCCAACAGGCAGCAGTGATCGACAAACATATGACGACTGATGAAAAATAACAAATGACTGTCGCAATAAAAGAAAAATTTAAATGATGAATAAAAAAGCATAAAACATATAAAAACTCCTTAGCGATCGAATCGAAATCGTCTGTGCAGTTTCGAAGATTAGCGTATACGAATACCTTGGCTTGGTATAATATAATATTAATGGAGTATGTAAAGTTAATTGTAATGAATTAATCCATTCTCGAGCAACAATAGTGTTTGAAAATAGTTCGTACATTGACTTATATAAGAAAGGACAGGAGTAGTATCGCGTGCCCATACGCGCGCTCTCTGGCGACGCTCCAAAAATTCAACTCATCACGCATTAGATGCGAGCGCGCAAGGTCGCCTCGCGCCACAGTGTAGGTCAAACATTTTAAGTGCTTACGCAACAGACTAAGACATAACAAGTGACTTTGGACAAGCTGTCACAAGTCATCGTTGACAGATTATAAATGTATCGTGCGGCGAAAGAACAAGAGATTTACTTCGTTTGCCTTAAAAAAACAATGAAAATAAGAAAAAAAAAAAATAAAGCATATATTTTGTTGGCATAAAAACGTCCCAATTGGAATGTTGTCTTATTCACGTTACGTAGGACGATAAAAACTCTTCCCTTATGTTCGGTTAGGTCATGGTAAATCCCCTATAGAATTAAAAAAAATCTTGTCGTAATTCTGAATATTCTTTTCTTTTTTATTTATTCGTTAAGTATTTAATTCTCAAACGTAAGATTTGCTTAACATAAAGCAGGAGAGACAAAGATCTCCATAAATCATTTCTTTGGCCATATGTTTTTTTATAATATACACTCATATGGCCTCGTTTGGTTGAATTTAATTTTGTTGAGAACTCTGCCATTAACTTTGAGAACATGAAAAAATAAAGTTCGAACTCACGCAAAAATGTTTCAGATTTATTTTTAGGCGACTGTTTGAAAAAAAAAAACTGATCTTGTATTCATTATTTTATTTAAGCAGATTATCTACAATTCAATACAATTTACATAGATAATAAATAATTACACATAATGTAAACACTTTGCAAATCGTACACTTTATTTATGGAATGATATAACTTTTAAAGTGAAACATTTATTACACAGATTAAAGAGTTTTTCAAAAAAACAAACAAGTCCAATTATTAAAACAAAATTAGCACCTTAAAAAGAAAAAAAATCTTACATTTAAAGACTACGTACATAGTCGAAGATAAGTGGCTGTATGAGGTTGCCTTTGCCTTCATGATTGTCTCTGGACTTTAGTAATTAAGTCTAAACTTGGAAACTTTTATTTTAAAATCATGTAAATATTATTCGACTAACTCGCTTCTTGTTTAATTGGTGCCAGCAGATATCGGGTGGCCCTGGAAATAAATAAAATAACATTTAGTATTTGGAAAGCTGAGCTGGCTGATCCATATCCCGACCTCACGCGAAATACGCACTAGTCGTGGAGTTACGGAAAACGGTCACCCTGCTCTTAGCTAGTATAAAAAAAAAATAATTGACCATAGATCATTGACATCTTGACAAGGAATTCACTTAATTTATAGTCTGTTATGAAAAATACTTCAACTTTAACAACAAAAAGGGAACATATTCCTAAGTTATTTCATTTCATTCTGAAAAACATATGGTGAAATGTAGGTGCACTTCCTCCTCTGCCTACCCTTTCGAGGAATATAGGCGTGAGTATGTCATTTACATTCTCTTCTTAAATGCTATGAGTGAAATAACATACGGCTTTTAACTTCGAATTCCGCTTTCAAATCAAATTACATATTTATTCTAGAAATTACTGTAACTTAAATAACTTTCAATTTATGAAAAAAAAGGTTATTTGTATAACAAAAGTTACCCTATATTTTCTTACGTACCCATAGAATATTTTTGACAATCACAATGACTGAGTCCCTAAAGTTTAAAAAAAACACACATTCATTTTTAATATTAAAAAGTAAAAATAAAATACAGTTATTTTTTATCTGTTAGAACGTACTTCGTACAAGTTTCCCGCGCAGACGCGGCCGCAGCACGAGCGTTAATAGATTAAATATAGCGGGGCTGGTAGGATCAAGGCAGCCGTGTCAAGGATACGAACTAACTTTAGTATCACCTTTATCTACTTGTAATAAGGTTTATATTAGTTAAATCTGTAATACCTTTTATGTTTGATAGTTATAAAATTTATAAGGTTCGTATCCAGGATCGGAAAAAGTGATTTAGGGTTTTTTCAACTCGATAGCACCTTATTACATAATGGGATGAGAAAAGTTGCAGTACAACCTACCCCTTGTGGGAATTCAAGCGTTATGTTTTTATATCTACACTTCTTTTCAAACAATGTCGTGTAGCGAAAATAAATTAGCGCTGCAATAAAATCGACTCACGAGTCGTCTCGTGACATTCTGTAAGCGTTTGATAAATATTGTAGCTTTCAATAAATCAATATTATTTATATTGTAGTGTCAACTGCTGACACTTCCTTGTTAGTTTAGCGATCGTTTGTACTCTTTTTTTTTATTATAATTCAATATATAGAAATATATTTAATTACTACCTTTCTTTTTACTTTTCAAATGCAGACTGTATTCTTACAAGTCGAAATTGGAATGTATATAAAAAGTAAACATATTAACCCATTGACTGCCAAGTATGAAATATCTCGTCATGGACGCTGCAGGTTTTAATTTTTAACAAATATCTATTTGAGTTGTTGATTAGAAAAAAATAAATAGGAAAAACATTTATAATGCATAGAAGATATTAATTATCGATTTTTATTGTTAAAATGTAATTTGGACGATGAAATCTTTAAAAATTATAACCTGGCAGTCAGTGGGTTAACTCGCCCTCTGTTCAATAAAGAAAATAACTTTCGTGCATCATTTTGAGTAACACTTTAATATAGATAAACTTATTTTGAGAGCGACTTTTGTAATGAATCTATAAAGGTGCACAGATTGTGCGTGACGGGACAGAGTACACTTTGTAAGTGACGATAGAGTGACCATGATGCATTCAATAAAAAGTATATTAGGGAGATGTTTTTTTTAATTTCGATCGGATTGGATTTTGAAAAGGTCTATAAATATATTTTTTTTTGACAGTTAAATTTAATTCAAATCATTCTACAGCTATAAGAGTAAAGATTGTTTTTTTAATGCAAGTTTCAGGTTCGAACCCCATGTCAGGCAATGTAGTATATAGGTTTTCGACACACTATCAGCCCCGAGTTTGAGCTTTGTGCCTGATGTGGTCATAGGTTCGCCAACTATCGCGGATGAAAAAACATATGACGAAATATGTGTGCATTTGCAACTCTGCTTACCCCTTCGGGGAGTATGATACGTTTTGTTAATACTTGATATATTTTCAACGTTCCTTTAGAATATATAAACGCAAAACGATATCCTGGACAATTAGAAATGATGGTGTCACGACCGAGGGAGGTCACGTGAGGACGGTATAAATAGACGGCGCGTGTTGGCAGACGAGCTGCTCGTCGCCGGAGACGCCGCGACTCTGCGGCCTTGGAGGCTGGTGCAACAGTATACTGTCACGGTCACAAGAAGTGTCCTGGTGACATTATAACACGTCAGTCTAATGGTTAATGTGGACAAAGAGACATGCACATGGCCGTGGGTACGATCCCCGATACGATTGTCGAACCATATCCTAGCACAAGCTTATTTGAAATGGTTAAAATAAATATTAGTAAATTATTTAAATGATCTGCTACTATTTTATATAAAAATAAAATCAGTTTTTTTTAATAGAATTTTTCAAGTGTTCTTTGTTTATCAACTCCTTCACTACGTAACTAATTAAAAAGAATGATGGTTGATGTTTGTTAAGATTATAAATAAACGGCCTCGGTGGCTCAGAGTATCACGTGTTACGTATACGGTACAGTAACGCTTGGGATTTGATTCCCGGATCGGGAAAAAGGATATTGGGTTTTCTCAACTTGATATGAGCCCAAAATTTGGAATATGTGTTCGATATGATGATAGGCTCGCCCCCTATCACATTATGGGACGGAAAAACATATGGCGAAATGTGGGTGAACTAGTTGCATCTCTGCCTACCCCTTCGGGGAACACAGATGTGTATAATTTTTTTTTACTGATCTCATAAAACATTATGTATTTTCATCAACAGATGGCGTTATAGTAAAATTATTTTCCAATAACAAGCAAGTGGCGACATCTGTCAATGATTTCTAAAACTTTTTATATTCACTCAAAAATAAACCTTTTACAAAATAAATAACAGTACAAAGAGAGTATAAACGACAGATAAATATATTCTCAGATCCACATAATCATAACCTCACTTAACACATAATTATATATGTATATACATATACATGTATATATAAAAATGAATGTGTGTCTGTCTGTAATCGATCAATTCAAAAACCGTACATCCAGTCGCCGTGAAAATTATGGAAATTATTAGGTTTTTCCTTAGGAAGGATTTTACTTTTTTTAGTTTTTAGTTGGTTTTTTTTAGTTACAAAATAAAGTAACTTACCCAAGTGTGAGCAATCCAGATCAGCGTCTCATTGTCCAATCTGGGCCCGATGAGTGGGTTCATCTGCGCCATATAGGCACACAGCCAGCTGAAAAGCATACAGACAAACATCTTAACATATGAAGAGGTGGACAGGTGTCACTTAACTTTTGATGCCTATTACTATTACGGGACACATACCATAGCCTCAGTTGATAGATATATCTTTTATTTTACTATCATCTTTGTATTAGACTAGAAATGACCTTGTTGATCACCTGACAAGTTACAATGATTAAGTTTAAAAAATAGCAACACCCAATTTATAAATATTAATGTTGCCGCTAAATCAGAAAGGTTTATAAAATACAGCCACATCACCCATGTGGCAAGTTAACAATGAGTCAAATGACTGAGGAAAACTTGAAACTAATGCAAAATATGTACTTGCCATGGAGTTGAGGAAAATAGCCTCCTAGTGCTAACATAATACTATTATTAGTATGTAATTAGTAAGAATTAAATTTGCTTTAATAATTCACTGTAGAATAAACACAATGATTACTTTAACATTGAGTTTTTATATTGTCGTACATTACTAGCATTTAAATTTGTTATGGATAGATTGTTAACATTGACAATTTGAAATATCACTAGCCATATTATGAACTGATGGCAAATTGTGAAGTACATAAATAAAAAATAATTTATTTATTAGTAGCTATGCTATAAAACATTGTTCATGGATACATCAGGTTAGCTTAATAAGAATGTATCCAGAAGTCTCATGAAAACCCGGCTCATTAGTTAATATTGTATATAATCTATACAATAGTATGTACATATTTGTATATTTATATTATATTAACATAACTGACATAGAAGAATTTGTGTATTTCTCTGTATTTGTTTGTTCTAGGTGACGGAACATTAGATTATTTTATAGAGTAATATGCACAATAAAGATGTATCAAATCGTCATACCCTTAATTGAGTCATAACTGTGCGGATAATTGTCTTATAATAACTCCGAGATCACAATTTTACTTGTTATCATTGATTAGTAACTCCATTATATTAAGAGAAATATTGAAATATATGAAAGTGAAAATATACTCACAACAACCAACACGTTGCCGCCGTTAGCATTAACACCACTTGGATAATTCTGGAATTCAGAAATATAAAGATGAGAGAAAATTCTGCAAGAAAATAATACATTAAGTGTAGAGCTATGAACTTACCCTCTGTTGGGTCCTTTAGGAGCGAAGATGGGACATACGATACCCACAATACCCCACAGTACGGTGAAAACGGTGATGGGAACGAATGAAGCACCCATTTTGGAACAGTTATCGAATAAAATTTGCGAGAACAAACTTTAAAACAAATATCAGCTGCCCCAAAAAATGGAGGACTCGTTTATAATGTTGGTAGTTCGTCTTAAGTCATATGACAATTACGTTCGGATACATCATAATTTCTCGGAAGTGAAATAATTTTAATTTTATTTTGTTATAAATTTCAAAAATATCTTTTTTTTATAGACAGACATTTTGAAAAGTATTTAATGATTATTATTAAGGCAGTAATTCAGCAATGTAAATATGCGAATAAAATATTTCTATAGACCAAAACCCATTTTATCGCAAACAAATTGTAGCTAATATTCTCAATTAAGAATGGTTAACTAACAATAATAATTAAGTTAATATAAGATAAAATTGTTATTTTTTTTATAAATAAAACTAAGAAACAGCAACGTTCATCATTTATTATATTTGTTAATATAAAAACTTTTTGAAAGTCACCAAACTGTTCCTTCGGTTATTTGCCTGTTATATACTACTAGAAGAAATGTCTTAAAGTCAAGTGGAACTGAATAAATTATGAAATGTAAAAATTCATAAAAATCGAAACTTTCATTTTACTTATCTACTTTCATATGCAGCTATTTAGGCAGTTAAGAAGTCGAAGATATAAAAAAATCAATAGTAAAATACGAAAAAGTAAACAGGTAACGGATGTTTTATTTAGAATTGTTAATTTACTGTGAATGTATAGTATGTTAAACTTGGGTAATATGGAATTAGCTGTTTATCATAGAGAATACTAGCAATTACATGATTGATAAACACTACTTATGTTAGATGAGCTCCATGACAAGCTTTGTCATTAAAGGAGTTTGATCTTCACTTACTCTCTTTGTTTTAGTACAAACAGTAGTAGTTTAATGTCTGATATGTCTTAACATAATAATACAAAATCAATTTTATCCTAATACATTATTTATTTATAAATTCAAAATAAAATAACCTTGTTCTTCTCAGAAATGCCAACTTACTAAAAACAGAAATGTATGGAGAGTGACTCCAAAAGACTCGCGTGACATCTATAGGCAACGTTTTCAACGACGAATGGAAGAGAAAGATTGTGATAAAGAAGAATGTATCTGTAATGGAACCAATAGAGAATATAAACGATATCGTAGAGTAAAGAAGAGGAGCGTAACATATTCAAAGAGCAAATGTTCTAAAAGGTTATGGCCATCATAATCTGTAGCGTTAAATAATTAAACTCTAAAAATTACTTATTGTAACAAGAATAAATTTTATAAGGACTGCCTATATCGGGGTCGAATCCCGGGTCGGGCAGAAGTAATATTTGGGTTTTTTTCTCCTCAATATCAGCCCGGAGTTAAGAATTTGTAACCGATATGGCGATAGGCTTGTCATACGCTCTGACTTCCCCTTCGGGGAATACAGGTGCGATATAAATATAAACACGTACCCACAGGATTGTTTTTTTTCCATCTGCTGTATTAAACTGGGTTTGTAATTTATTACAGACGTTGTAGCCAGGCGTCGAATACAACCCCATCGAGTTACACGCGCTCTTCAAACTCGGACGTCTCCAACACTTCGGACATGGACACCAAATAATTGTATTCATTTTTTAAAATGATTTTTTTATCGCGTATATCAATATTAATAAAAATAAAATAAATGTTTATATCGACTTTATTATATTTAACATTTTTTTCTATATTAATTCATAAATTAGGCCATTGACTCACTGGATTTTCAAATGTACCATTAGCTCCATTCATTACCTTCCGCTCTCGTCGAATATATTAAAATAATACCAAAGCACTATATTAATTTAATTAAAAACGAGATTTTTTTTATTTTTTTTTGCCCAAAAAAACTCTGGCAAGTCTTTAGAATATCCTATCAAAGTATCATTATATTCTATTCAAGTTTAGGAACATAAAGAAGACTGACATAAAGAAACCTGGGACAAACTTTCAAACCTTTTATATTTAGATATGTAGATCGATAGACATAGCAACGCATTCCTGTACTACAACTTTTGTGCGTTTTGCAATAATTGTCGTAATAAGGCTCTGTGATGGTTGAAAGATAATTAGTAACGGGGCACAGAACACTGGGCTTTCCAAATAGTCAAATGAACCAAAACACATCGTTTGACTAGCACTGTAACCTGTAACTGAATAAAGTTTTATAAAGACGCTGTTGTATATCATTTCTCTTATCTTGAGACTGTGAAGCTAAGGTTAAAACTTACGAAGTTTTATCCAAAACATCCAACACCCAGCCCCTTGAATTATGATGGATAATTTTTTTTTTAATGAAACTTACTGGCAGCATCAAATATTCTTTTTGTCTGCCAAATTGGCATTAATGACAAATCGATCAATGCAGCATAAATTATAGTGATAAACAATAAAAAATGATAGAAAAATTATAAGTTATTTCAGAAATGTAGGCATACACAGGAACCCGCGTGGTTCAGCTTCCAATGCCTGGACCACCAGATGTATGCTGTGGCAACACCTGCGGATGGATCGGAGTATGCACGATACTCCTGCTCACCACCACTACCGTAATTACCGGATATGTTCTGTAAGTTACTTTTATGAACATAAATAAATGAAAAAATGACTGAATCGTTGTATCCATACATAAATCATTCACGAATAATGGGTATCCTAGTAAAATGTACATATATAAATTCTTTTGATCCTTAGAATAAACGTACTTAACGTTTTAAAGACTTTATCTTTTACTTACTTAAAATGTAAGTTAGGGTTAAGTCCAGGTGGCTCTGTTTTCTAAAAATCATTACCAGTCTCAGGTATTTCTTTCTACGAAATCTGTTAAAGTTACAGATAATATTTTATATTTAACTACTATGCTAGCTGTGACCATTATTCACTAACGAGAGAAACATATATATTTCCCCTTGTTATTTATTTAATTATTGTTTCCTTTGTATAATGTGAATGCAATCGATGTAGCTTCCTACTAAAGGTTTCGCGATCTCGCGCATCAAGATTTCTCGACTTATGACAATATTTTAAAATATTTTTTTAAATTATAGTTTGTGCGTATAAAATCTATGGGAATATTAATATTACCACTTAAGTGATTGATTACTAAGATGAATTACGATAAGACGTGACTTATAAGACTGATTAAGTCAAAATAGTACAAAATACTTTAATTGAATGTAATCTTTATTAGCTGGTTTAATTTGTCATTCTTTAATTTTTATAAATTATAAATTTTGTGAAAACAAATTAAGAAAATTACAAGTGACTCAATAACGAATTTACATTCGTTTCATATTAAACAAAATAAAAAGCGTATCTAAACTGGTTTTGTCTGGCAACATTGCATTCAATTTATGAACGCAAGTGTCACAATGTCAATTCAAAAAATAAGTCGTTAAACTAACTAAAGCTTGTTTATTTTCTAATTCTGTATATTTACTTAGTGTGTGTAAAGATTGAACTTTAATCTTTGGTATTAGACTCATGGCCAGTTAAAGTGAAATAAACGATTAGTTATAATTATAAACATGGATGAAACCCATGGCAACGGCTTGTTGGACGCCACGGCTTCGTAAGTTTTATTCAATAAAAACTAAAAAAGATGAATTCAAGCTTTCCGTCGAATTAATCGGATTTACTTATTCAACGATCTTTAAACTTTGTCTCATTTCATCGTCAAACTAGTTGATTGGTTAGGGATGTTGTTAATATCGTCTTTATTTAAACAATTTTATTGAATTTTCCCATAAATACTCAGAAGCGCATTGCTAGGTACTACTGTAGTCTCTTATTGGTCATGGTTTACATAAAAAAAGATCCAACTAATATTGTATGTAAGTTATTTGTGTAGCTATGTTGCAGTGATTTGTGTAACTTATAATGTGCCTACTGTTTACAATGTGCCTAGAACAAGTACAAAGCGCCGACTCTCACAATATTCTAGTAACTGATACATAAATAGACATATAGCATAGGTTAATCATTGATAGAAAATCTTTGTATTGGTGAAAGAATTTTTTAAAAACTGATTCAGTAGCTTGTGATTTTATGTGAAAGAAACAAAGAGATATTTTTTTAAATTATCGTAAAGAGTACCAAATTTTTTTTTCATAATTACTTCTATATATTCAATATATTTCTGTTCTTAAATTGATTCTTACTAAAAAGCCAACTTTTTAAATAGAGTTTATAATAATGATAGCTTGTAAGGTACATGTATGCGAATTAGCTTGGGCCGTGTAAGCGCACTCATCTGTATTAACCTGACAGTGGATTGGATTTTATTTTATTTATTTATATTTTATTTCATTTACACTTTATTGCACACCACATGGTTGAGCTAGCCAGCCTTAGTTTGAATTTATTTTCTTAATTTGAAATATTAGGATAAATATATCTAGTGTCATCTCACAAATATTTTGATATCTGTAATTTTTTTATTTTTTGACGATATATGTATTATCCAAGCAATGTCTAAAGATTACTATAAATTTAACAGAAGAAAACGAAGATCATCCATACTAAAGAGCCAGCGTCCACCGCGCACTCCTCTGACGGAGCTGGAGCTCAATGTGGCCACACCAACCGACACTAACAAGAGCCGCCGCGTCAGCTTCTCGCGGCGCACAGGCGTCGCGTGAGTTTGTCTTATTTTTAAAATAATATAATAATAGATTGAATAACATAGTAGCGGTACAGGTCTAATTTATGGATCTCCACAACCAATATCTTGATGTTGCTGGTGATCTCTTAATGTGATCTCTGTTGACCGAGATATTTTGTCTTGAAAATGTATTTTGTAACTTATTTACTAAACACATAATAATAACTTTAAGTAAGAAAAGATTTTGTTAGACAAAAAAATTAAAATATTGGGAACTTGTAATGTTCAATTCGTTTGAACTGTCTGTGCATTAGAACTTCAGACCTGTAATGTTCAATTCTTTTGAACTGTCTGTGCATTAGAACTTCAGACCTGACTAAATTATAAAACTGAAATTTCTATACATAATCATTATAAAGACGAATTTGCATGTTTCTTGCATGTATAACGATATAGAGACTTATATTTAAATGAATACTGACATTCTTTCAGGGAATTTATAACTGATGAAGCGACAAACACATGGAAGACCATATATGTAGAACAGAATAAATCAATGGAATCCTCTTTGAACGACTCCGCCAGGAACCCTCCTAAACAAACGGTGGGACATTTGGGCAAGAGGATTTTTGAGCAGCAATTCCAAGAAGAAGAATTTATTAATTTTGGAAGTACTTTGATCACATCCAATAATGTTGTAGCACAGGAACTGAATATGTCTCTTAAGGGTAATCTAACTCAACAGTTCGCCGCACTCGAGAGAGATTTGGATGGCAAAAATCTCGCAGCTCCACAAACAAATTTCGAATTAAGTTCCTTCACAGATCACAAAAGTAAGATCTTTGGAGATGATTTAACAAATCCCATGTTAGGCGAGATGTCTAACAATATCGATATCAATTTCTCTTCTCTAGACCCCGTTGGTGTACAAGATAAATGTTACGATTTGGATGAAATTGAAAAGGATTTATTAAAACCTAGATCGAATGCTAGCAATAGGCCATTTGGTATGGTGTCAAATGTTTCAGAACAATTTGAAATTGATTTTAAGGTAAAGCAGATTGAAGTGAGGAGCGACGAGTTGGATATGTCGATAACAGATACTATTCGGAATCCACAAGTCGAAGAGGTGGCACAGACATATAAAACAATCAATAACAATAGGACATCTAACATGGATAGCGATTGGACATTGGATAAAGAGAATATAGCCATCAATCCTTACGTGGCGCCAAAAGAAAGCATCAATTTTGCCATCAACGAAGTTCCAGATCAAGTATTAGTGTTCGATGGACGAAGATTAACGATTCAATCCGAACATAAAGATCTCTTCGACCAAAATCCAGAACAAGACTTCAACAAAACAATTTTGCCCGACATTGATCGACCTCTGCAAAGAAAAACTATCGTTCTCAACCTTAATGACGATTTACCCAACTTTATTGATGTACCCGTCGTGTCTGATGTACACACAGTCGGTAAAAATCTCCCCACGAATAGAGAAAGTGTGCAAAGAAATAATAATAATGATTTTTCAACTTTAAACGTTATCACAAACAAAACTCAATTGTCGCCACATAAAACCATAATTTACGATGGCGGGGCTAACATTTCAGTAACCCAAGCAATGGTAACCAACATACTTTTAGAACAGGAGAAGCGAAAAACAATTGTCTATGAAGACGAATCAGGAAATTTGTCTATGACTCAAGCACTACCTACAAATGTTGTCACAGCAAGCAAAAGTGCCCCACAAAATAAAACAATCCTTTACGACGTAGACAACATATCCATTACACAAGCTGTTCCAATGAACTTACTGTTACATAATAAATCGATCCCTGCTGATGAAAACTTTGAAGCGCCCAAACAAAATGAATTCGATCTGTCTTTTACGCAAGCTGTCCCGCACAACATGCTCATAGCGAATAAAACTACAGAATCAAACAAGAGAAAAACAATTGTTTACGATAATGAAGAAGGCGATATTTCAATGACTCGAGTTTTGCCTACAAATATAATTATTTCTGAAAGTCATAATAATCAAAAAACAGAAGTACAAAATCTAGTAGGAATAATTAAGGCTGCTTTAAATAAAGGCCACATTTGTGATACATTTACAAATCAACCTCATTCTACAAATGTTAGATCATCAAGTAGTAATACATTAGATGACAAAAAGTTGCCTACAGACATGTCCCAAACTGAAATGCTTTCCTCAAATATTATAGTAAACAATATTACCGATAGCGAAACTACGCGAGACCGAGGAAACGAAAAGAGACTATCGACAAAAACTGATAAATTCCTCACGAACATGTCAATAACTGAAACAATACCGAATGAAATTTTTCTTCCTAACAACCATTTGACGACTGCAGTGGACACATCTGACAATTTTAACGCGTGCGACATTTCAGTAACAGAAGCCGTTCCGTCAAATTTTATTTTAGATCTAAAAGAAAATTTTTCCGCACAAGTATCTAATGAGGCGGCACAAAAAGATGGAAATACAGTCAACAATAGTAGAAACGATATAAAAAATATAGATGAGAAATTATCTAGGGAGAGTGTTTGTCAGCAAGCAAATGCCAGAAAAACAACTGACGAATTTATATCAGAAGAAGTACCAAAACCTCTCACTACAATTGTAACCTCCTTAGAAGAGAAACAAAAAATAGATAAAACCATTTCGAGCGATATAAACTATTGCCCACAAGAGAACGAAATAGAAGCTTTGGAGAGACCAGAATATTCCAAAAGTTATGCAGACATGTCTATGACTCAAGTGTTACAACCGAATATCTTACGTAAAAGTAACGCAGCTTCTAAAAGGGGAACAATTGTATTTGATAATGATGAAATGGGCGACATATCGGTCACTCAAGCTATACCAGCTACTATTTTATTGAATGAAATGAAATCTAATGTAAATAAAACATTATTAATATTCGAGAATTTAAATAGTGATCCGCTGACATCGGTCTCCAACAGCGATGGTATGCTAACAAAATCTGAAGAAACTGTCGCTTCCAAACTGAACATATCCTGTGTGGACATACCGGAGACAATAGACATGACTCGCAACAGAAATCAATTCGCCGATATTTGTCAAATATATAATAACTCGTTAGCATCAAGGACATTACAACGAGCCAAGGAAGAGTTACAGAAGAGTGTAGCGGAAACAGATGACGGAGACAAGGATATGTCCATCGACAACATATCACATCCAGAAACACGGTCTCTGTTCGGTCACGAGGAGACTTTACTCAAATCCATGAATTACATTGATCAGAAATTTGAAACAAACAGTTTGAAACCAACCACAGACCGTAATTATAAAGACGTTTTCGTGTACCAAGCTGTCACGACACACAATGTATCCAAGCACCAAGGTCTGAGGACCGAGCAGGGCGATGTAAAGAGTGAGAAAAGTATAAATAAAGATGAAAACAGCGCGAGGAAGTCGAACGCGGGCAACAAGAGCGAACTAAGTCTGTTACGCGACGACTTGTCCCAAATTACGGATGTAAGAAAAAAGTCAGATTACGAACTTTCAAAACAAAATAATAAAATCTCAATTCTAGCTGAACTTCTAAATATGTCAGACGAATCTATGAATATGTCAGTCGATGGGATGGATGATAAAAATGTTATGGTGGGTCTAGAGTCGCAAGTCGTCTTAGAGAATCATCCTCAAGATGTCCTTGAAATTGAAAAAACAAAAGTTGAGGCAGAAAAATCGATGGAATCCATAGAAGAAACAAAGAATATATCGAAGGCATTGGCATCCAAACCAATGAGTCATGATTTAGAACAGAAAGAAGTTCGTAGTTGTTTACTGCAAGCCGAAAATAGTCATCGACCGCCTTTAAGTTTGAATTACGAACAGGATAATCCACAGACCAAGGAAAATATTAAAACTCGCGTTTCAGAAATAAAAAGCGACAATAGTATTAAAGTGGTCGAAAGTGAAAACGATGCCGAGGACAAATGCTTAAAAGATGTAGACGATACAAAGGAACTATTAGAAATGCTCACTGACTTCACAGACAAAACTATACCGAGCGAACCGGACTTGGATTCGAATAAGTCAACAGAAGATATTGCCCACATTCCGGCTTTTACACAAGAAAAATCCGACACGAGTGACGCGAGCGACAATAAAGAAAGTTGTGAACAACTGCAACTTAAGATATCTATACCTGTAGCGACACAGGAAGCTATGGAAGTCAACGAAAGTGAAGACGGATATAGCAATGGTACAATAGACGAGGAGACGGATGAAGTGGTTTATAAAGAGATCAGTTTAAGACGAAGATCAGGTCACGTGAGCCGAGACGTGATCAAGACTCTGCAGTTCGACGAGTCCAACGATGAAATAAAAACTAACTCGAGCTCGAGTCCCTTAAGGAAGACCGCGCTTGCCGATATCTCATGTCCAAGGGATAGCAAAGCGAAAGTTATTCCGACTTACTTGAACGATGTTCCCGAGGACCTCAAGTCGTTGATGCGGGACCTGGTGAAGCCCGCGGCGGACCTGATGCCCTTCGAAACGTCGGGAGTCGAGAGGATCAATAAAAAGCCGATTCCGACTCGCAACAAAGAACTGCAGACGAACATCGTAACGTCCAGTCAAATAGATATCATCGATATTAATTCCTACCCCATTTCGGAATCCGATGTAATACTATCTTGCCGCAAACAGAACGGACTTAAAGGTGTGGAACATGGCTCCGCCGAGGACTCCACATCTGGCCTTTACGATACGTCCGATACTAGCAACGTACAAAATTTTAGGAAGAATGTCGATCCCAAACCGGTTTTGCTTTTCGATCATAAGAATCCTTTAAATAATGTCATCTTGTGTCCGTCGGGCAAGACGAATGTACACAAATATTCCCCAAATAAATTAGACCAAACCAAATCTGAAGTAACGCCCGAAAAAAACGAAAATAAGCCGAAAATTTCACCTCAAGTTTCCTATTTAGAAGAAAAATTAAAAGAGGTCATGAAGATACAGAGAGTTTCCACACAATACAATATCGATACCGGCGCTCTCCGGACAGACGAACAACTGAACAGTTCAAAACGGAACACAGAGGAGCAGTGCGAGGACATCGACAATAGAGGTACACAGAATGGATGTAACCTTACAAACGCGGAGGTGAACACTGTCATAGCTATGAAATGCAACACGGAACTACTGCAGGCGAGTTCGTCTCTGACGTTAGTCGACGATGAACCCGGTACTGGTGTTAAAAACAAATCGCCCAAGTCGACCAACTTGTGCAAAATGTCGCCCGTCAAAGTCATATTCAAACTGAACGACCAGGACGAGACAGTCGAGTCGAGTACGGACTGGAGCGACGCGGACTGTTTCAAGAGTAAAAAACGCAACTACAACCGAACCAAATACGATCAGTACGATATGACCGTCGACGTCACGCCGAAACCACGCGGCAAGGTGCAGAAGTTATCGACGAGTCCGAGACCCGGACTGGAACACTTTAGAATCGAATCCGCTAAATTATTTACGAACGAACCGAATAGATTTACAAAAGATTTACCTAACGTAGACACGAAACTCAAGAGACCACCGACAATAGTACAACACGTGACGACCATATGTAAAATCAACACGGAAATGAAGACGCAACCTATGAACGCGGACGACGTGATGGAATCCAGTTCGGGCAGCACGCTGAAGACCGAGACTATTTCGAAGAAGGATCTGAAAGAGTGCACCAGCACGGAGCTGACCTCCTTCACCAGCAGCAACGCGATGAAGGAGAGGGACTACTCGCCGAGCCTGGCCACCGTCGAGTCGACCACGGACTGTGACGACTCCAGCCTCGCCAGGAGCGAAATAGAGGCGCTCTCATTTATGGGGTAAGCGTTTACATTGTTCTAACTTAGAGCCGAGGAGCAAGCGTTCAATAGATAAATTCAGGATTTGTTTTAATTATGTTCTAATGTTTTACAAGACAAATTTATGTTGTTAAAAAGTGTCAGTGTCGGCAGGGGACGTCCAGGAGGTCGGACATCAGATTAGTGACTCGACGAGCATGTGTAGATGTACAGATCTAGATGAAGCGAGAGAGGTGTGTCAGGATCGTACCAAAAGGAAATCCATAATCTCTGCCTGTACTAAATATAACTAGTTGTGATATAATAATAACAGTGATATCACCAGTTGAGATGTTAATTAAAGAAACGTCTCCGGCAGTCGCGAGTGCGAGTGGGAGAGCTGCGAGGCGGACGCGTGGCGCTTCCTGCTGCTGCGCCGGCGGCTGCGGCTGACGGTGCGCGTGCAGCGCGACGCGCCGGACCACGAGCGCAGCGTGCGCCCCGACACGCCCGTCATCAGCATCACCATAGAACCCGTCACTCAAGGTGACTTCTTAACTATTTTTTTATATATTATAACTCCATGAAGTATGAACATACAGTTCCTCGTGTAATATATCTCGTCATAGAGTCAGTATTGTCCGTAGAGTCGGACGCGGTGTGGTGCGCGGGCTTGCGGCTGGCGTGCGAGGCGATGCGGTACGAGTGCGTGCGGTGCGGCGCGGGCGAGGGCGCGGGGGCGGGGGCGGCGGTGGCGGTGGGCGTGCGCGACGTGGGCGCTCTGCTGCGGCGCTGTGTGGGCGTGGCGCGCGCCGCCCGCCGCTGGGCGCGGCTGATGGCCGACGCGCGCGCCCACCTCGCCTTCACGCTGGCGCACTGCGGCCGGATACTGCTCACAGTGAGTATAGACTAGATTATAAATACAACTCACACTCGTGCCCCCCGTGCTCCCAGTGCTCCCAGTGCTCCCAGTGCACGCACTCTTTCCGTCCAACGACGAGATAGGGAGCGAGCCTATAGACATATCGGACATGGACACACAACGGGGGTATGATATCGAATTAAAAAAATCAGTACCACTTTGTCCCAACCGGGATTCGAAACCGAGATTACAGCAATGCAAGTACCGATACAGGCAGAGATTGCAGACCGAGTATGATAAACGTGTGATGTTACTTGCAGGTGGCGAACTTCCACCTACGCCGCGTGTGGGAGGTGACGATGCGCATCGAGCTGGTGGTGGAGGACGCGCGCGAGCTGGCCTGGCCGCGAGCGACACACGTGGCCGTGCGCGACGTGACGCTCGGCGCGGGGGGCACGGCCGCCGGGGAGCACGGCGCGCCCGACGTGAGGCGTGCGCTGGCCCGCGTGCCCCACGACTGGGGGCACGTGCCGAGGACGATATGGTGAGGATACATGCGAAGCATCAGGCATTATAACGAGTACAAAAAACCCAAATATCACTTTTGCCTGACTCGGGATTCGAACCCGATATTCCAGCGTTATTAAAATTATTAATAAAATTCCTGAATTTTTTTTTATTTCAGGAAAGTGTTCAGACATCTAAAGAACAAGACAGAAGACGACGAGGTGTTATGGTCTCTCCACAACCGATAGCTTCAACAACATTTGTTGCACAATTACAAACGAAACGAACTGACTGATATTAATTACGACGTGTTTTATTTACAATACTGTTTTGGATAAGATTTAAATCAAATTATTTTTATATTTAAATAAATAAAATGCATTCTTCAATGGAATATCAATATAAATATTATATTAAGCAAAAATAAGGATGACTCAGTTTATTTAATTTCATCTGGTTAATATCGCCATTTTAATGATTTACAGCGATGTTATTTAACTAGTACCAAAGACTATGATTTAAACAAGATTTATTTACGTCAATACAATATGTTCATGCCTTTGCTGTTAAAAATTTATGAAGTATTTGCCTACCCTACGAGTTGTGAAGAGTCGTGAGGATGTGATTCAGTTAGATAGTTTCTACTTGCAGTACCATCTGTTGGTAAATAGCCACAACTTAAAAACAAATTTTAGTTGTATATAATGCTTTCTGTTGATGCAAACCTGCGTTTTTCGTTTTAAAATAGCAAATTTTGTGTAATTTAGTAAAATGCCATCTAGTGACGTAAACCTGCAACATTTTATTTATCTATTTTTTTACACTTTATTACAAAGTAAAGGGCGGACTTAATGCCTTAAGGCATTCTCTACCAGTCAACCCCGAAACATGAACGAACATTCACAAATAGTATTTAAAACAACAATCACGCACTTCGTAAAAATCAATAAAGTTTTCATTGTTTAATTTCTGTTTTATTAATAGTATGACTTTTCGCTAACAGATGGTACTATATTGGGGTCAAAATTTACAATTTTAGCTGAATTCGGTTAGATGATGTTCAAGTTTACACCAATAAATGACGCTGTTTTTTTAAAATTTAAATTATTCATCAAAAGATGGCGTTTAAATATTATGGGGAAATTTGCTAAATTTAACGAAAATGTAATCAGATGCACAGTCAAAAGCGTAAATATGTATACAGTTACAACGCTGCAAAAAACAAGCATACATATTTACGGTTATGACTGTATGGCGCCTGATCTCTAGCTTAAAATTATATGCTGATGTAATTATTACACGTACGAAGGGAATTTTCTAAAACACAATCATTTATAGTAATTTGTTTTTATTTAAAACAAATAATTTTGCATTTCTGGCGCCGGTCCGCCATCTTTTGTTGACGTATCGCCTCGCGGTCACTATCTCGACGACAGGCTGGCTGCTCAGCGCGTTACCCAGGCCTCGGATAGCTTCGTACACATTGCACGGACGAATTATCTGACGAAATATAAGCTATAATTAAATAATATCAATTTCCATAGAGATAAAAAAAAAAAAACAAATTAAAAAACCATAAAGAAACGCGGGACAAATTGAAATTCATGTACAAAATGGAATCGCCCGATCCGGAAATCGAACCCGAGTATTTATTTAACAACAATGGCAGTGGTTTTTTTTAAACCAGTGCTGAAATGTACTCGAAATAAGTTGTATTCATAATTCAATTAATAATAAAGCCATAAAATCAATGTTATGAACTCACTCTGCCAA
Organism: Papilio aristodemus; assembly: GCA_016277805.2. Taxonomy (NCBI): domain Eukaryota; kingdom Metazoa; phylum Arthropoda; class Insecta; order Lepidoptera; family Papilionidae; genus Papilio; species Papilio aristodemus. The sequence goes on along the minus strand of JAABKM020000021.1, from coordinate 548,368 downwards.
AAACAACGTTGTTCAAATCAAACTGCGGTAGCTTTTTAAACGTTATGTTGAACATGCCACAGACTTCGTTGTTTCGCGTCACGCGCATAGACAACAAACCTAAACAGAAAAAGCCCGAAGTAGACATGGCTTCAATTCTCTCCGCCATAAGGTCACGGATTGAAGGTTGGTATATGAAAGGGAGCAGTGGGGGTTGCCACCTATGTATTTTTTTAAATATTAGCGTTACTAATATTTCTTTTAATTCCAACTAAGCTTGTAAAAGCTTGTACTAGGATATGGTTCACGACAATCGAATGGGGATCGAACCCACGGCCATTGTGCATCTTTGAATTTTATATTACTAATTAACTGCTATCAAGGTAGTATAATGATGATTGAAAAGCAATTGTAATTATTAAGTTCTTGCACCTGGCATAGAGTGAGGGAAGTGGTAGTTCTCAGCGGCGATGGGCGCGCTGCGGCCGCGCTGCGCGTAGCACCCGCCCCCCGCGTCGTGTACCACGTCGCCCCCGCTCCAGTACAGGCCCGGCACTTTTCTATACGTTTTATTTACAAATTGCTTTTATAGTAAAGAAGACATCTAGCGCGGCTCGACCACGCTCATGTTCATATATTGATACTAGTCTTAGAGGAACGAATTATTGTTAGCGAGTGACGCGAAGTGTTCACCGCTTCACTAGCAACTTCTATTTAAAAGCAATTTTTGTAAGACTTCCGACCCAATCCATTTAAATCTAACACTTTTACAAATTTTATAGTTATTCAAACATTTGGAAGGAAAATAAAAAAAGCATGAAATATACAAAAATTTATTAAAAATATTATGAAATAATAAACATTCGAAAAAAGTGCTATTCAACGCCGCTGTCTGGATGTGGAAGGCGCCGTGGTCTGCTGCGTCCTCTCGTTAGAGAACTGGTTGACGGCCAGGCAGTACTTCTCCGAGTGGTAGGTGCGCGAGATCTGCGACAGCAGCGGGCTGCCGTGCGGCGAGTTGAGCCACAGCGCCGCGCTGCCCGTCTGCCCCACCATCGCTATGAACGCTATCAGCATCCGCGTGTTCAGCAGCCCACGCTGGATCTGAGGCTGCTTCAGCAGCGTCTGGAGAATCAGTCCGTCCGGCAGACCGTTCACCAGCTCGAACACGCTCGACCCTCGCTCTCCGATCAGCCAAGAGGCGGCCGCGGGCACGTTGCAGCCTGTGCAGCGCAGCGCCTCGTCCGCCTCCTCCGACGTGAAGCCCAGGTCGTTCAGGGCTGCGATCGCCTCGGGGTTCGGCGGCTCCGCTATCTTCAGTCTCCACGCCCGGAATTTTTCAAGGAAGCGCTGCAAATGCGCCGCCCGCGCGAACGTTCCCTCCACCCCGGCGGGGGAGGCGGGCCGCGCGTCCTGCTGCGGGATGTTGAAGCGTGCCGCGATCTCCTGCGGCGTGATCACCTGCGCGTCCATCTCCTGCGTCCGCTGCGGCTCATCGAGCGCCGCCGAGAGCTGCGCCAGCGTCAGCTCGTAGTTCTTGCCGGCGGCGGCGAGCCGGGCGCCCGCCTCTATCAGCGATATCAGAATCTTTCGCAGCTCGTACGTCAGCTCGTTGGTGGAGAGCAGCGACTGGAGGTTGGGTTGCCGGACGGAGGTCTGCGGTGGGGGGAGGGAGGCAGTGGCCGCGGCGATGGCGGTCTGCTGCGGCGCGCGCACCGTGCCCAGGTCCCACAGCGCGCCCGCCTCGGGGACGCGCCTCTCAACCAGCAGCAGCTCCTCTTGCATGGCGACCTGCTCCTGAGCGAGGGTTAGGAAGTCGTGCAGGGTGCTCGTGTCGTACACTCGTATCAACTTGTACCGGCTCGCGCCGTGCTCGCCGTTCGGGTAGAAGAAATCGATAGCTCTATTCTTGACGTCCTCTATGAGAGTCTCGTCGACGAAGGAGGCGCTGAACGTGTGTCCCTCCGGACTTATAATCTTCAGAAGGATCTCGGTCCCGAGTATGGTGGTACCTGACACCAGCATCTTGTTCTATGTGTTTTCTGCTTTCACATCGATCACGCCCGTGTACATCAATAAAAGAAATAAAATGATACTTGTAAAAAACGCTGTCAGACACCAAACAAGTTTTACCATTATTCGCTACATTTTCGTATTAACACTCGGTGTCAAATTATAACATGTCAAATATTTTTTCCTTTTAAAATACAAAGTAGTTTTGTTTAGTATCTGTTTTAATTCTTTAGTTTAATAAGTACAATTTGTTTAAAAAATATTTAAATGTCTGTGGCTCAGTGGTATCACGTATTACGTATACGGTACCGCTGCAACGCATTGCCGGGTTTGATTCCCGGGTCGGGAAAAATGATATTGGGTTTTTTCAACTTGATATCAGCCCGGAGTTTGGAATTTGTGTCCGATACGGCGACAGGCTCGTGGGTGCACTAGTTGCACCTCTGCCTACCTCTTCGACGAATATAGGCGTGAGATATGTTTTTTTTAAACAAATATAAGTATATTAGAAATTAAGGCGCCAACAGCTTGATGGCCGATAGCCGAGACATAAAATAATTGTTACCTGTAAAAACAAGTCCCTATGTACCCGTAGCCGGTGAGGTCGCCGTCCAGAAGCTCCAGGAACAGCCGGCAGGTGGCGGGACACACCTCCTGGAAGAGCTCCACCTTCAGCTCGCCGATGACAGCACCGCCTCGAAAGCCGATAGTTACATATATCCTGATTAAACAGAAAACAATTTCTTGATCCCGTTTTATATCTTGAAATCCAAATTAAAAAATTAGCTACAGATGAAAAATATATTCTCTATACGGCTTAATATTTTGAAATAGAGTAACCTCGTTTGACACATGTCACTTTAAGGCGCTAGAGGTTGAGTAATAAATCAGATTATTGTAAAATCGATTTTTCCTGAAGATTATCGATTTTATGACTAATTGTTTCGGATATTTTATCTCTAGCATATTGTCAATTATTGTAAATATTGTTGTTTTTTTTTCGTATAAACTATCTTTGTACCTTTGTCGTTTTACACCTGGTGGTTTTAAAAATGCTGCGTCCTCGACCGTCTCTTGTGGCACTGGCGGGAATAGAACGAACTTATTCACCGCTTTATGAAGTATTTCTGTCCGGTTACGTTGCCAGTCGCGTTCTAACTGCGCAGTCGTTTCAACTCGAGGAATCTTTACATGTATAGACAAATACATTGAACATGTAACAAAATTTATAAAAATATAAAGGAACCTAGTTTTAAGTCTTGATTCTACTTTTAAAGACAAAAATTAATTACCGTCTTTACCATGAGAGCAGATCGACGCATTCATTTACTTTATATTCTTCCCGGAAAGATGCAAGTTAAAGATGCGTTCAATATAAATTCATAAAGCAGGAAGTTAAGACTCCGCTATTAATATGCTTTATGGCGTACAACTTACAGCATTAACGAAGCGTGAGTACAAAGCCTTGTTCTCTCTCTGCACTTGCTTGAGGAAGTTCACGCGGTTGTCGTAGTAGATCTTGGTGTGGTGAAGGCGCTTTGTCCAATAACTATCCACTTTACCCTATGATCAAATATTGGTGTCCTGGTCAACAACTGTGCTATTGCTTGACAATCAATTAGTAAATTTTGACGAACTAGTGGTGTGATTGTATTAGTAGTTGAATTAAGTATGTGTATTTTAGATTTTTTTTTAATAAAGTCACAGCTTTAGTTTATTATTTACAAATAAGGAATGTGTTATAAAACATGGGAAAAGGATTTATTCACTTTCTGTTTTTCATGTCTTCGCGTTAAGAGATAGATAAAAAAATATTAAGACTTCAAGCCGTCCATTTGTCTTTCTACACATACAAGCTGTATATTTCTCGATTATAATTATCTATATTTTCCATACTAACCCTGTTGTAATGTGCCATTTGAATTGACATCACTAGTCGCGTGTTCGCGGACGCCATTTCGCAGATATTTCGTCGCCATGTTGGTAGATTTCGCGCCAAAAGTTGTCCGTCGAACCGCGGCGGAGAGGTATCTACGACTGCTTTTACATGTTTGTACTGGAATAAGACTTTTCTATTAAAGACGAGTAAGGGGTTCTCTGTATTCAAGCGACCAGTATTAATCTTCAATATACGCAACAATTAAATGACACAAGTGTTGCCAGTCGTTTCGTAACAGGGAAATAAAGTAAAATAACAAGATGCGTCAACCATCTTAAACGGTTTAGAAAATGTCAAGAGGTGAATTGAAGGCCTTAAACAGGTCACATTTTAGCATTATTGAATACAGTAGAGTAGCTAACTATATCATTCCTCTAGGCAACTCTTCATAAAAGTTACTATCACCTTATCTGTCACTTTCTTTCTCCTCTGCTTTGGGATCTTGTTTATTTCAGGCGGTGGTGATGCGTATTTCTTCGCAACCGACTCCTGGGACTTGGCTTTGTTCAAAATGGCGCCAATAAGGGTCATATTACACAAAAAATAAAATAAATCAAAATATTGAAATGTAAAACATGTAAATAATTTACGGAAATTTTAATCTATATGGCCTCGATTTTTATTAATTTAAAAATTGAAAACCTTGTCTAAAAAAAATAAGCAATAATGACACGCTTCGTATAAAGTCTAATTTAATTTACATATAGGTCTTATAAATTTCCAGGAAGTGTTATACTAACATATATTTTATGTTCAATAAACGAAATAAAACTCAAAACAGCCACACAAAATAAATATTTATTATAGCAACATTATATCAGTAGAATTAAATATCACAAAAAAATAGAAAAGCTTATAAAAAAACATATCAATTTTGACATTACAAACGTTCAATTAAGTAGTGACACAGACTAAATATAAAAAGGAATATCACAAATTAATTTTTTTTATAATTATTTAAAATAATATTTATTAATACTGACAGTTACTAACATCTTGTAGAATATCACTGGAATGTGACTAGTAATATCGTTTGAATGAGAATTAATTTACCGCCAACTCAAAGCCGCCATATGTAAATAAGAATGAAGATTTAAAATGCAATACAATTGTTATTGAATGAAGAATATATAGATTAAAAAAAAGAATAACATTTTGACAATTATTAGCAGTATTTCGTAAATATTGTGAAGAATTTTACAGATAAAAAATAACCTAAATATGAAATTTATCTTTTAGTCTACAAAGTGTAAAAAAATGTATTTAAGGTTTTTAAAACTCTTAATAAAAAATGCTTCAAATTGCAGATTATTATAAAAAAATACGATTTTAATAAAAAAAAATCTGGCAAAAAATGTGAAATATGACATGAAATAAAAATATTTTTTTTTAATAAAACCAGAAATCAAAGGAATACAAACCTTCACAATATTATCTACTGTTACAATTTTTTTGTCACCAACTTCTAGCAAGTCAGTATTAAAAGCAAGTTAGTAATTAAATAAGGTAAAAAATGGAATCTATTCTTCAAAGATTAAGTATCGAGTATGTCAAAGAGTAATGGTCTACTGGCGCTGTCGCAGAGCGACTGAGTTGGGCCGCGGCACCGCCGACTGGGGCCGCGCCAGTCTGGTGCCCGGGCGGGTTCCCCCCACCGACGAGTAGGATAAGTAGCGGTCAGATAGATCTGGTGGTTCAACCTGGTAACAAAAAATATTTTTTTTTTCAAGTTTAAGTTGCTGTGTTTGAACTAAAAGGCAGTATAACATTACAAAAAAAGTCTAAAAAAAACCTTCCCTTGGGTAACTTAATGATTTCCCAAATTATCGAGACGATTGGATGCATGGTTTTTGAATATTTCGAATGCAGACAGACAGACGTTCATTTTCTGTATATATGTAGATCCCCCCCTCCCCCGCCGGCTCATCGGTTCCGTGTCACTCACGTGTCTGTGCGAGCGCTGGCGGCGCTGGTGCGGCGCGCTCATGTTGTTGCCGGTGTACGCGACGCACTTCACCTGCCACTCGCCCAGCTGCTCGTTCCAGTGCACGTACTTGTCGATCAGCGCCTGCGGACCACAAGCACCCCGCGACATTGTTTATAATGGACCGGCTGTGCCCGTTCACACGGCGCTGTGTTTGAACGAGACAGTTTTGATATCTCTCAAACAAGAATAATGATCAAACGTATACAATATATGAAAAATGAAAATTAACAATTAAATTATCACGACATATTTCAATATAACATAAAAAAAATTAAAGAAAGCATTTCCAAAGTAATACTTAACAGTTACCGAAATTTTCAAGGCGATTGGTTGTTGAATCTGTCGAGTGCACACAGACATACATTTGTAACATATATTATATAGACTGTTCAGCAAGCTGTTCCTTGGCTATGGGGTGTGCAGCACTGACCTGGTACTCCTTGGGTATGTAGGAGTCGAGCACGAGATCCGCGAGCTGTATCTCTCTGCGCAGCGCGCGCACGCCGTCCAGGATGCCCTCCATCTCGCGCTGCTGCTCGCGCTGCTGGTCCGCTAACTCAGCCTAAGGATATCATATATTAATTTCTTTCAACCAGTACTCTAACCAGTATGTTTATGATATATGACATTCAACCTTTTTGGTACTATTGTACAAAGAGGAAAACCTCTTTGTAGTACCAAAGAGGTTAAATGTACTATATTTCACAATATACACATATTACAATATATACCTTAGCGGAGTTGAGGAGTTGCACGGCGCGCTTCAGTTTCCTGGTCTTCGCGGCGTTCTCCTCCTGCAGGCTGGAGTACCGCTCCTCCAGGTCCAGTCGCTCCGCCTGACATGGAATGAAAACGGTTTATCGTCAACATTCCGGACTCTATTCTGAATTTTAATTTAATAGTAACTAACGTAAGCTCATGGTGTACCTCTTTCTTCTGCAAGTCCTCCTGCAGCCGCAGCTCGTTCAGCCGGCGCTGCTCCAGCTCCCTAGCAGCCTGCTCCAGCAGCTGGCGCTGGGCGTCCGCCTTGTCCAGCAGGTTCTCCCCGCCCACCAGCACCTTAGATTCCAAGCGTTGCAGCTTCTCCTTCAGCTCCTCCTGTTGCTTCCTGTGAGAAAATGAATTTAAAATTTTTCTTAGACCAGCGTTTCTCAACCTTTTTCATTCAACAACTGCTTTGTATATAAAAGTGCCATTGCTGCAGGTAAGAAATATGTGTATTTTTTTTAAACGAAATTCTTACAAAATTTTGAATAATTTAAGTTAAAATAAATATCTAGTGTAGTTAAAAACTTTAACAGTTTGAAAAATACTGTCTTGGAATCTTCGCGCTTTTGTGCTCTAGAATTAAAATAAGAGGCAAGTCTGGAAAGGAATATAATATGTAAAAAAAAATAATTTCAACTGACTTGGTCTTTTGCAGTTCTGCCTTCTTCTCTTCTAAAACTTTCCGGGCTTGATGCGCCTTCTCTCTGTTCAGTTTCGCCTGTGATGAAAATAAAACTATTATATTAAATATTTACTATATTATTTACACTATATCGTATCTTTTTAATTGCAAAAATCATCTAATTTTCTTTATTCCTCCTTGATACGTCACCTTCTCCTCTCGTCTAATCTTGCGACGTATCTTCTTCTCCTCAGGGTCGAGGGAGTCCAGCTCCGGGTCCGTGAGGGTGTCGTCGCTGACTTCCTCCTCGCTGCACTCCCCTTCCTCTTCCTCGTCTTCCATTTCTTTCATAAAGCAAACATAGAATAAAAATCAAGTAAGACTCTGATAAAGTCAAAAGTTTTCCAATTTGCAAAGAAAATCTTTTTTAATAATCTATTTTTAATCTGTATTTAATAAGTACAAAGGCTAACTTTCCTATATTAATAAAAAAAGCTTACCGTTAGCGGTCTCTTCCAGTTGCTTCTTGAGCTGATCGATCTCTTGTTGGAACCTGAAATTAATGTACATTTAAAATTTAACCTTAACACCATTACAACACGGAACATTTTTAAAAATTTATCACTAATCGAAGTCCAGGGACGCTTTCTACACTGACATTAGTATATGTTTTTTATTGAGGCAAGAAATGCACTGTTTGTACCATCAGCCGTGGCACAGCACGTCTGGTGTGTCGGCTGGAGGTCATGTCACTACATGAGTCCCACAGACTAAAGAAACCCTCTCTATTGACTTCTCTCCCGACCTCCACGGCACCACCGTCAGGTATCAAGTAACGTAGATGACAGTGCTTGGGAGGGTACCTGGTGAGCAGCGCGTCGCCGGGCTCGCTGTTAACATGCGTCTTGTTCTCGATGTTCTTGGCGCGGTTGGCGTACCGCAGAGTGCTGATGGTCTCCACATAGTTGGACTCCGCGGGTCCGATGGTCGCTATCTGAAAAACAAACAGACCAATGAATTTATACTAATAGACATGTCAAACATAACTATTATAACAATGTTATATTGAGCCTTAACATTGTTTTAACTGTATTGCTTTTCTAAAAGTGTTTAGCACATGTCTGATTGGGTCATTATTGAGTCTTCATTTTTCATGCACTTATAACATATCTATAGTCATGGAATAACGCAAATGACAGCTAAACGTAATTTTGTTTGAAGATTATTAAGAAAAAAACGCGGCGGGTGAAACCGAGAGGCATTGCTAGTGTAAGATAGACTCACCATGACCGTCTTGGAGTTGCCGCCCAGCGAGTCCTGCAACAGCCGCGTCAACTTGGAGTTCCTGTACGGTATGTGCGTCGACTTGCCGTCCACCAGCGCCGATATCACGTTGCCCAGCACCGACAGCGACTGGTTGATCTTACTCGCTTCCTTCAGCCTCGTGCCCGTCGCCTGGGTCTTGCTTTGTCGTTCTGAACCCTACAACACAGTACGAAAGTTAACCGTAACAATAAAGACATTAGTAAAATAGTTTTTTATGCGTACTCTCATTCAATATACCTCACGCCTCTATTCTTCAAACAGGTAGGCAGAGGTGCAACCAGTGCATCCACATTTCGTCGTAATGTGGGGGCACTAGTTGCAGGTAACATCACCAACTTACCGCTAAGTCAACGAGGTGCAGTTTCCCCATCTTGACGTGCGTCTTCCCGTCGTTCCCCTTCTTGCTGCTCTCCACCGTGATGGAGAAGATGGCGTGCGACCGCGAGCTCTCAATGTTCATAGCGGTCGCGCCGATGTGACGGTTCTTGTTGCCGACCGCCATTATCTTCTCCAGTTCATCCGCGTTGTGGACCACGTAGCCTGATGAAGAACATACTCTAAAGGACATAGCTCTTCAAAATTGACAAAGAAACTATGCAAAGAAATATATTGTATGCGACTGTACAATATTATTTCGTTGTAACCGTTTCAGCAAATATTCATCATAATCATTAACATTTGTATTTACTTTTACTCAAATGTAATTACTTATCATAAAACAAAGCATCTATCTACAATGTAATAATTGAGTCTACCCGCTATTTAAAATAATAAAGTACAGTTACATCATTACTAAACGATCGCTGGTGGTGGTATAAAAAGGGAGTGCAGTATAAGCGGCGCGCGGTAACCCGACAATAGCTATCGATCGGAATGCTAAACGCGTAATGAGTGACAGCCCAAGCCGAGGTCCCCTCTCGGGGGCCCTTGAGCCTAGTCACTCC
>JAABKM020000021.1:404592-431287 GCA_016277805.2 Papilio aristodemus | reverse complement strand
TCAATAGGAAAAGGAATTATCCTTTTCCTGTTGATCCCTTCCTCTATCCTTTAAAGGTAGGCAACGCATCTGCAACTTTTAAATGTTGCAGGTGTCTATGGACATCGGTCACTGTTAGGTGTACCACTTGTTCGTTTGCCACCTTATAGTATAAAAAAAATTGTCCCAATAATACAATTTTACTGAGCACTTTTAAAGCGATACAAAATACACCTTAAAGTGACACTGTTAAGGTTCAATATATGATTGTTATATTAAACTGAACATGTCACTGTCACGGTAAACTCGACGGGGGATTGTGTAAGGGTTTTCATTGGTTGAGACATTTATAAATTTGCCTTTTTTATTTTAAAATCAAACACCAAAAATGTGTTAGTTCTATTAATCAAAATCTTTTGGATGAGAAAATGCATTAAAATTAAAACAAATTCAATTTATAATTTAAATAAAATTATATTTCAGAGATTACTCCCTCACCGCTGTTCTTCACGAAGCAACGCCGATAGTCGAAAAAACACATACAGTTGTAGCGTATGTAAGAAAAGACGCCATGTTGAAAAAGATGGCGGATTTACGCGGGAAACGGGCTGTTTTCCCGCGTTTTGATGGCATCGCTTGGCATTCCGTTTCACAATACTTCGCAGACAAATTGAAAGTGCCTTGCGAACAATTTATGAGTTTCTTTAGCGAAATTTGCGCTCCGGGAATACAAGAACACAATACGACTGTTGAAATTATAGATAAATTAACCGAAAACTGTCTGACAGATAGTAATGGAGAGTTGAACGCTTTAAGGAGTTTGATTGAGGGCAAAAGTGACGTTGCGTTTTTCAGTATGAATACCTATAATAAGTATAAAGGTTAGATTTTATGATTTACTAAGCGTATTAAAAAAAAACAAATACTTTTTTATAAAATAAAAATGTGATTCCAGTATTTATAGAAGATTACTAAATATTTTAAATTGGGAATGTTTTTGTTGTATTAAATTTGATTTTATAATTTTTTTTCCACAATTTTGTTTTGATTTCGATTTTTTTTAATTTTCTACGTAATGTAATCGATTATGAAATTGAATAAAATCGATTCTGCTTGTTAAATCTATATTCTTAAAAAAGGTTCTCAATTAATTTTTTAGTGATGACAATATAATTAATATTTGATTTTGTTGCAGCAAATATTATCCATGAGCCGTGGGCGCAGAATATTGTAGAGTTAACACCGATATGTCCAGACGAGAATCCTAAATACTGTTTCATCAGCTGGTCGAATTTAGGTCACGTTTTTATATCGAATAAAAATACAAAAATGCGAAAACAAGAAATAACAAATGTGTTCACGAAAATCGATCAACTATTCGGCAAACATCAACCTTTCCATAGCGCCATGTTCTCTATGTACGGACAGTTCAATCATCAAATGGACGTCTTATTCCACAATAACACGAGGAATTTGGTCACACACGATATGCTGAAGTTCAATCCTTATGATAGAATCCCGCTCAATTTCGAACGAACCTTAACAGATGTCAAAAATGACACCTGTCAAACGTCCGACCTCAGTTCGGATACGAGTTTCAGTTCAGCGCCAACATTCATGTTGTGTGTAGTGTCTCTAGTCTTTTGTTTGTTATCTAGATAATAAAATCGAAAATAAATGTGATTAGATCTTAATAAAACGATGTTTTATTTATAATCTTATATAATATTTTAAAAGGAAAAAAACTTACTTGCATGCGTAATCTAATAAAAAAAATATCGGGGGCTCAGAGAACATCTAAGAAGATAATAAAAGTAAAAGTATAATTATGATTTTGGATTATATTGAAAAATAAAATCTAGTAGCGCAGGTCGTTACTTGGAGTAAAAAAGGTTTCATTTAAATTTGAAAAATAAGTCACCACTAATAGGTCACAAATAATTTAATTAGCTAGATCGTAATGTTTTTATAGTAAAAAGGGGGCAAACGAGCAACGAGTCGCCTAAAGTCAGGTGATCACCGCTGCCCATGAACATCCGCAATAGCAGGGGGCATGCAAATACGCTGCCGGCCTATATGGAGGTAGTACGCTCGTTTTTTGAAGGACCCTAAGTCATATCCGTTTGTAAATACCGCAATAATCGTTCCACAAGGCGGTAGTCCGAGGCAAGAAGTTTCTCAAGAACCGTGTGGTAGTGGAACGCCAACCATGAAGGTGACAAGAATGGAGTTTGGTGCTCTGTCGTGTTGTGTTTAACAGAACTCAACGTTATGAATTGTTTGGAACAGTCTCCGTGGTAAACGCAGAAGTTTGTGATCTGAATATGTCTATAATTGTACATTTATTTGGACAATTTCACGCATTTAAATTCACACTTATGTTTAACATTACAAATTAAATGAAATTGTCACATTGTAGTTTCGATTTTAGGACGGAAATGTCAACATGTGTTAAAAAAATTTCAAATTTGTCAAATACCTGCATCTTACGATTTTATTTGTTTATCTTGTTTTATATTATACAAAAGTTTTAACATTTAGTCCAAATATGACTTCAGCGTACATGAATTCATTCTTAAAAGCATTAGACGCTGTCAAACAAGATTATAGTTGTCGTGTTTGTAAAAAATTGTGCAATAAACCGGTTACATTGAAATGCTGTTTCCATTTTATTTGTGATGAACATCTCAAAGAGTTAATCAAATGTCCGACATGTGATAAACAACTTTTAAATGAACCTGTTTACAAAGACGAATCTTTAGAAGCCAGTGTCAATTCCACTTTTGAACTGGACAGAATATTTTCGCAATACAAAACATTTATTAGTCCGGTACAAATAACCGACGAGGACACTGAAAATGTCACTGTCAGGATGAGTAAAAATCGGAATGCCGAAAAATACAAATCAAACAAAAACAAAGTAAAAAACAACATCAAAAATAAATCAGATAAACAAGTAGATGTAGTTGAAACTGTAAACACTTCTGTGCCATCAACCGTTATTAGCTCAAAAATAATGAAAGCGGTTGAAATACGCAATAAAAAAGGTGAAACAGTCTTACACGTATCATGTCGTCTCGGAAAAATTGATAAAGTGAAAGAATTACTCAATGAAGGTGCCAATCCGAATACAAAAGATAACGCAGGATGGACACCGTTACATGAGGCAGTCCAAAGCGGTAGACTTGATTTGGTGAAACTGCTACTACAGCATAAAGCCCTTGTTAATATACCAGGTGCTGATAATGAAACACCATTACATGAAGCTGTAAGATACAACCATAAAGATATAGTTCATGAATTAGCCATTCACGGAGCTGATCTCAATGCTAAGAACATTAAGGGAGAAACACCAGCTCAATTAGCTTCTAATGAGATGAAGAAAATATTACAAATAGCTTCAGAGAATGTTTTACACACACAAACAGAAGACCTTACTCATTTAACTTCAATTCAAATGGAACTTGATTTTGAAAATATACGAGTTTTTTGTGTCACAAAGTACCGTACGGTACAGAATAAATTAAAAACATTAGCTAAGCATCACAGTAACATTCACATAGAGTCTAAATTAACCAAAAAGGTTACACATTTATTAATAGATGCTGAAGATGGTGTATGTTTGCCCACTTTAGATGTCCTCCAAGGTATAGTCTATGGTATTTGGATTTTATCCACAGATTGGATCATAAAATGCACCGTAGACAATATAGAAGCGTTCAGCGACTATGAAATCAGTGGAGTTGGTACGACAAAGTTTAATGGACCTAAAAATTCAAGACTGAATAAATACAAACAACTGCCAGGCGTATTCAACGGATGTCATTTTTATCTACACAATTTTAATACAAATTATGAAATAACGAAGACACTGATTTTGAACAAGACGGTTTTATCGAAATTAATAACTGAAGCTGATGGTATTGTACTCAGACGGATACCAAACCCAGAATCAATCCCGGAAGCGGAAAGACTAGTGCCGTATCACGCGAAAAAGGGTGGGAAACTGGAGATTTGTTCACACTATATCATCTTCAAGGATATGTACCAACCAATGTATAACATGAAACATTTAAAAGCATTGCCTATAGCTTGGTTGTTGGAATGTATTGAGAAATATGAACTGAGTGAACCTGAGTGACTGCAAAAAAATTTTTTCTTGGATACTGTCCCTGGCCAGTGTTATTTGGACTCTATGAACTTTTAAAGAGTCTAAAGCTGGTCTGTGTCTTTTCAGCTTGTCTGCCATATACAAAGATATTAGCCACTCTAAGGAAATATCAATAAATATATATATAAAAATGAATGTGTGTCTGTATGTACACAATAAATTAAAAAACGATACATCCAATTGTGAAAATTTGGGGAATATTACGTATTTCCACGGTTTATGAATTCGCAAATAATAGAAAGGAAGGATTACCTGATTATTGTAGCCTTAAAAATCAATGCCTGTATTTTTTCATCAACCTCTGTCTCTTTTTTTGATTGGAGCCAATTTTGTAAAATATACAGTTGAGTTCACTATTATTAAATAATATATAACTATATATTTTACTATATATGTAAAATTGAATTTTACAATGCAATGAATTCGAAATCATGATTTCTTTTTTGTAATAAAATATATTTTGTTGAAAGTGTTTTTTTTTTGCTTGAATAAAAAAACTAATCACAGACAGTTATATCATCCATTTAAACTTTTCTATTTCATATGCAATATTAATACTTAAAACCTATATACCTTGAAAATATTCACTTAGGCTGCCTCCATTACACACAATCCTGGCAATCTCTCTTCTACATTCATACATTTACATACATTATTATCTGCCACTGTTTATAATAATTCATTTAATTAGTCCAAACCACGCAATATAACATTAAATGAAAGCTAATAAAAAAAATATATACATAAAGCAAAATGAAATAAAAGCTAGAAGTACAAATATAACACGAAGACTTTCTAGGATGTCTTACCAACTCACTTTTGGCGACACAAATTTATCTATTATTTTATTATAAAATTTTATATCTTAATTAGATGTTGGGTAGGTCAATAAAACAAAATGTACGAGAATAAATTTATTTCTAAATCTAATACGAAAAAAAAATAATACACAGAGAACATTTCTCATAATACTTTATAATTGTTTAATAAATATAGTTTTTAATGTATGTTTAGGCTGAGCACAAACGAACAACCGAAAGACTGACATATTTTATAAGTTGTCTATAGTATTGTGACAGGTTTTAAAAAAAAAATACCTCACACATTCCCTTAAGCGGAACTCTGTGCACCCAACATTTCGCCGTATGTTTTTCCCTCCCATGAATTCAAGGGCACAAATTCCAAATTCCGGGTCGACCGACCCGGAATTTGGACCAAGACCCCAGCGTTGCAGCCGTACCGTATACGTAATACCACTGAGCCACCGAGGCAAGTTACGTTTTATCAGGAAATAGCTTAATTGTTAAGAATAAAGACTGCGATATATATATATACAACGTGGTAGTAGGTTCGAATCCATTCGTCTATTGTCGTAAACTATAAATACAAGTTTTTCAAGATTATTTGAAATAATTAAAAGATATATTAGTATTCACATTAAGAGATCATTACAGCTATTACATAGTAAATTTTATTGTTTTTACTCCCAGTGTAAATTTTACAACTTTTACATCAAGTGTAAATTTTACAACTTTTACATCCAGTGTAAAGTTTACAACTTTTACATCCAATATAAATTTTACAACATTTCCATCCAATGTAAATTTTACGTCTTTTACATGCAGTGTAAATTTTACAGTTTTTACAACCAGTGTAAAGCTTACAACTTTTACATGCAGAGTAAATTTTACAGTTTTTTACTACCAATGTAAAGTTTACAACTTTTACATACTGTAAATTTTACATCTTTTACAACCAGTGTAAATTTTACGTCTTTTACATACAGTGTAAATTTACGACTTCAAGGGCCAATTTTAAATTTATTGAGTGTAATTTAATCATTAGTATCTGCGCAAAGTTTTTTTTACAGTAAAAGGCTTTACAGGTTTTTAATAATTGTTCATAAACCAATATCGTATGTACAATTTTGGAGATGACCGAAAATTAGCACTATCTTTTTATTTAAACCTTTATATAGGAAAGAACAGAAGAGAAGAGATGATTGAATAATAGATAGCTGCATACTGTCTCAACGTCTAAACTTTTTATCTTTATTATGTCAAGTGTCGAAAATTCGAGGCATGTATCTGAAATTAAAAATATAAGTTATTTTTGGTTTCCATCCCCCTTTTTTGTATGGAATTTATGAAATTGTCCTAATAACTTTATCCGTAGTAAATTTATTTCTTTTTTTTTAAATTCATTTCGTCGATCTAATGAGTACATCACCAAGGGTGTACTAGTTGCACACCTGCCTACCCTTTTTTAAATCTATGTCTTACAAATTACTCATCAGAAAAGCACACGCCTGTTCCCCGAAAGGATAGACAGAGGTGTAACTAGTTCGCCCACATTTCACCGTATATTTCACGTGACAAGGGACGAACCTATCGCTATATCGGGCACTAATACCTAACCCTGACCTGATACTAAGTTAAAAAAATGTGAAGGTAGGAAGACTAAAATCAGGGCTCCGCTGTATGTATGTTTGTGTATGTGTCTGTATGTGTGACGTCACTCACCTAACGCTGTAATCGTGTATTCGGAAGACGGCGTACTGCTGATTCCTGAACACCAGGTAGAAGTGTTCCACCTGGTCCGTCAGCAGCGTGTTGCAGAGCTGGGGCAGCTTGGCCAGCTCCGGCGCCTCCTGGTCCCAGATATCAGCGAACGAACAACCCTTGCTATTGGTAAGTTACGAGGGGTTTAGCTTATAGGGGGTTTAGACACACATAAAATGTTAGTACATTATAATTTTACAACTATAAAGTCGAGTTTAAATAATTAATATGTTAGGACTGGTCTGATTATAAACTGACTAACAATAAATTCTATTATTAGCGGCAGATTGTAAGTATCGGCACTTTGTAATAAATCAAGACAAATTATTAGATTATAAGGCGAAAGAATATTTCTAGAAATGAAACGATAAATTGTCAGCGATTTGTTTAACTTACAATGTGCCTAGACTAATTACAAAGTGTCGACTCTCGCAATCTACCTAATTTAATAATCTCTGCCTACTCCCCTGGGTCACTTACTTGCTCCTCCCGTAGCAGTACTTAGACTCCACTATAAGGTAAGTCGCTTTTAGCTTCGTCAGATCTTGGTAAAGTTCTTCACTTGAAAACCTTCCGTACACTTTGTACACTGAATATGCGCGTTTCCTGAAATAAATAGTCAAAATATAATACCACTGCGCCACCGATAACAGTGGTATCCCGGGTTCGAATCCCGGGTCTATCCCCTAACATGTGACTGAAACGTAACAAAATGTGATTGCACTAGTTGTACCTCTACCTACCCCTTCGGAGAGCAGAGGATGGTGTGTGTTCTGATTTCTTACCTAGCTCCCAAATGTTCGTAGTGTGGATGTGCCACTATCGGTTTCCTAGTGGCCAGCATCACTGTGGCCAGGATCGGCATGGAGCCGGCGAAGGCGCCAGTCCCCGCCTCATTCGCTATCCACTGCAGCATTGCCTCTTGAGGGTAGTCGCTAAATTCACCTAGGAATTCACATTTAAAGGATATAAAAAAAACACACCTACATTCTAGAGGTGCAACTAGTGCATGCCGTATATATCCCCATTCTATCATGTGATAGGTGGCGAGCCTATCATATCAAGCACAAATTTCAAAACTCTGAGATGATTCGGGTTTCGAAGCTGAGAATTGAGAACGCAAGATAATTTACAGCCATATCTTAATGCAACTGCGCCATAGAAGTTAGTGAAGAATTTTTTACTGAGCACTTTTAAAGCGATACAAAATACACCTTAAATTGACACTGTTAAGGCTCAATATAGGATTGTTTATAATAAACTAATGTCACTGTCACGGTACACTAGACGGGGGATTGTGTAACGGTATAACATGTCTTTACTATAAAATGTCATTGTGTATGGTTCGTCACTCACCAATATGTGATATCTCCCTCGACACATTGTTGACGAGCTGACGTCCTACAGGGATAAGCAGGATGATCCAAATTCCCGGTAACCGGTCCATAATACGCTTCGGAAATCTACGCACATTCAAAATAAAGACAATAGTTTCATATCTGTACTAGTTTCACCTCTGCCTACCCCTTGTAATAGAGGCGTGAGATACTTTTTCTGTAATTATGTCTATATTACATTGATATTTTTCTTAAAATAGTAGATTAACAGATCACAATTCTATGTTCCACAAAGGGGTAGGCAGAGGTGAAACTACTGTACTCATTTAAATCACCCTAGGGCACAAATACTGAATCTCAGATAGATCGGATTTCAGATAGAAGTCTATAATTTGTGTCCGTTATGGCGATAGGTTCGTCCCTTATCACATGGGATATACATACGGTGAAAAGTGGTTCCGCTATTTTCACCTCTGCCTATCTTAAGGAAGTACAGGCGTGAGTGTTGGGTCAAAACTCACCGATAGTACTTCCTTGTTACTAACAAAGATGACAGGAGGCACATCTGCGTCGCCAGCAATAGCTTCAATCTCATCACGAACAAAGCGAAGATCCAGTACAGCATCATAAGTGATAAGTTATACGCCAACGCTGGATCCATTTTTACGTACATCATCAAATCCAATGCTTCCTTTATCATCTTTTTCATTCTGCTATCTTTCTTTCCCTTAGTTTTCTTTCTTTTCGTTTTAATTTCAGAATTGTTCTCAATTCCGCTGTCATCAGATTCATCATGTTTTTTCTCGTCATCTTTCTTCTTGTATCTATCGATAGCTCTAGCCAGTATCGCATTGTCTCTGGTCTTCATAACAAAGTTGCATAGAGTTATTATAAGTAGAGGTATCAGAAATGTCTTGAACATGTTCTCGACGGACGAGAAGGGCAGGAAGTCGAAGACATCAGTGCACGTGTAAATTAAAGTGTGAAAATTTTTATAACTCGATGAGAACTTGGAGAAGAGCATACGCCATATGTGGGAATCGTCTTCCACTTCGAGGAAATCGCCAATTAATAATTTCAAATAGACAGTGCACACCGCAATACAGATAATTCTGAAGATGATCATACAGAATTCCATCATCACATCGGAAGTATTTTTCACAACAATCCTCATGGAGCTGAAGAAAAGACAGTAGATGAAGAGGACAAGGAAACTGGAAGTATACATTGAAGATTTGAGCATATCGTTGCCTTGTAAGAGAAGAATGGACATATGAAGACCGCAGAAGTGGGAGTGCAGGAAGATGGAAAGAACTTTAGTGTCAATGATATAAAACTGCTCCATCAAGAAGTAGATGCCGAGCTGTGCGAGGAATATAAACTGACTGAACTGCCAGAAGAGAAGACAGAGGGCGTTGCAGAGAAATATCGCGATCTGAAAGAGAATTAACACATTAAATAAATAAAGAACAAAATGGACATAGGCTCGACCCCTATCACATTATGGGACGGCAAAACATACAGCGAGAAGTGGATGCATTTTTTTAAAAATATACCTTAGGCCTGTGTCATTGGGCTGTATGTTTTTGATTCCATGTGATAGGTGGCGAGCCTATCATATCAGGCACAAATTCCAAATTCCGCGCTGATATCGAGTGAAAAAAAAAACAAATATCACTGTTGCTCGATCCGGGATTGAAACCCAAAACTCCAGCGTTGCAGTCGTACCGTACACGTAATTACCAACTGCGCTATTTTTTTTTCTTTAAGCAAATTTAATTCCAAACATATATTATTGTAATATCATGAATAAAGTTTTTTTTTCAATTTATTTTTTTACCTGTAACTTTAGACCATGTCTGCCGGACTTATCCCTCAGTTGTACAGTCAGCAGCCAGCCTTGGAGTAACAAGAAGGGCAGTGCGAAATTCTCTCGTTCATTCGGCGCCCACTGTACACGTGTACACTCCGTGTGGTTCGTGTAGTAGTGCAGCACTGAGAGGATACCGCCTAGGATGCTACCACTGAAAGAATGATGTAGACCAGTGTCTCCCAACCTTCTTTGTGCCACACCCCACCTTAACCTTTCTATAATTCGTGTGACCCCCTCCCCTATGCAACATAGGTAATTTTTTAAATTAAATATTGGCAGATTATTTTACTTTAAACCATTCCAACTAAGCTTGAAAAAGCTTGTACTAGGATATGGTTCACCAATATCAAATGGGAAATCGAACCCACGGCCATGTGCATGTCTAGTAGGTCGCATCCTTAACCATTAGGCTATTGGCGCTTTACACTTTTGCAACAAAATTAGCACCATCCTTATCACTCACCTGAGTGTAACCGCATGCAAGAATAGTGCAGACACAGTCAAACCAGCCAACAACCATACCACCTCCAAATAAAACATGATTGGCACACCAAGACCCACACAGCTCTCCACTGGGTCCACACCAGCATCACGCTCCACCATGTGACACTCCCGATGCGAGGTAGTGTTCAATACTGGCGCAAGGTATCGGTACAGAGCACCAATGAGGACCTGAAACATTTCAGTACATTATTTTCACTATACACCTCACGCCTGTATTCATCGAAGGGGTAGACAGAGGTGCAACTATTGCACCCACATTTCGCCATATCGAGAACAAATTCCAAACTCCGAACTGATATTGAGTAGAAGAAACCCAAATATCACTTTTGCCCATTATTTTATTCATATATTAAATCCAACAGCAAATTATTAATAAGTTTGAGCAAGCCGTAAATCCTATTACGTAATTTAGGAACCACTTAGTTCTCTATGCAGAGTTGGAGGAGGCAATTTAGTCTCGTCATGCTAACTGCACTGCATTTATTAATGAATGAGCCAGTTCAACTGGTAAACACAACCTCACAGAAGACAGGAGCACGTAGAAACATTCTGTGTTCCAAATAATGTGTGTGATGAAGTTGTTCCCTTTCCATTCTTTTCTATTAAGTAAAGTATGGGTACAAAAACAGGATTTCATCATAGAAGTGATAGGAAGAATGGGTATCTTCTGTTTATTCCATTCTAATGTACATTAGAGGTTGGCAACATATCAATAATTTGCTTGTTTATAGCTTAAGCCTCATCTTAAATTTACTAGTGGATAAAAAAAAAGATCTTACCTCTGGGTATATATTAAATCTATTAAACGCATTCACTTCTGTAGGATATTCAACCAATTTGTCGTACATGATCTTCGTTATTCCAGCAATGAATGGCTTTTCTTCCACAACCGTTTTATAATACGAATAGTAAAAACCCATTTCAGTACGTAGTGACATCTCTCGTTCGAGATCAGAGAGGTAGGAGAAGTTACGGTCATTCTCGAATAAGTTGGAGACATACTTGTAGTGGGTAAAGCCTAGGATAAGAGCTGGAGACAGAAGGTTCATTTTGTTATACCATACTTATAATTTACGAATTTGAGTTATACTAAAAGATAGCAAACAAGCAAGCAGTACACCTCTTGTCAAGTGACCGTTGCCCAAAGACATCTGGTACAACTAAAAAAGTTGCAGATGTCTTTGGGCAATTAGGGAAGTGTTCAACAGAAAAAAGATAATTCCTTTTCCTATTGATCGCCTCCTCTGTCGTATCCTCTTCCCCTTTCTATCCTTTCTTATTAGAAAAGGTAGAAAAGGGAAAAGGTCCAGAATTAGGCCTTTGGCACCTCACTCATCAGTGTGTACACAGAATACTACTTCACATCTGTCTTCTGTGAGGTCATGGTATTACACCGGTCATGTCATCTCTTATGTGAGTAAAACTAAATTTTGGGTTACTTCATATATATTACATTTCTAGTAAAGATGTTGATTGTAACCTTGTCTCAATCGATATCATGGTATAAATTATCATACATTTTATTTAAATAATATCAATGCAATATATAAGATCTGAATTTAAGGTGTAGTATATTTGGAATCGATAACAGCAGTAAAGGGCGAGCTTTTTGCGTGGTGGGCCAATTTTAACATTATATACTTATTGTTGGCGGGCCACATTAAAAATTATAATTTGATTGACGGGCCGCACAACAGCAAAAAATACGATATAATTATAAAAATTTTAAAATGCTCCGCGGGCCGGATTGGAACCCCTCGCGGGGCGGATGTGGCCCGCGGGCCGTAGTTCACCCATCACTGGATAAAAGACTGAAAAAATAACATACCGACAAAACCTATAAAGCCATATTTTGCAATTTTTCCCATATCAAACCTTCCAGTCTTTGCGTCCACTTTGACATTATCTGACATTTTTAATATTTATTTGATCACATGCTTTAAAGGATACGGCTTTTAATTTAATTAATAATAACATTAAGAGAAGGAACAAAACCTTCCATTTGTTTATTGACACCAAATTCACACTGATGTGACAGGTGACAAGTGTTTAGTGTTGCTTGAAATAAAAAATTCTTTAACATTTAAAATATAAAAATAAAAAAACAAAGTTATAGATTAAAATAACACCTATGAGTATTTACAAGCATCTTAAATTAAAACATTCATAATTTATAAACATTACGATATTATAATGTACTTAAGAATAATGTTGGAAGAGAGCGGCAAATTAAAAAAAAATAAGGCAACTTCGTTTTAAAGAAAAACTTGTAACCATTTAATTTGATTATATTATTTATAAATTTCTTGAGTCTAAAGTATTCTTTTAAAAGTGGGATGGCTCTTCTATTTTTTTAATATTTCGATGTGTTATCATTTAGAAGATATGCCTCCATGCGTAGTATATTTTGTAAGTCACGTGTTCGAAACTCCATTTATTATAAGAAACGGAAAGAGCAATATATTGAGATAATTTATCACGTGTGTATATCTATCGTTTGTTCTGTAAACGTTTGTTAAGTATCTTGTGACAGAACTAGTGAGATAATAAAAAGCAAGAGTCAAAACTACCAACATTTTTAACAAAGCGAATTTTGTAGCAGGCTTCTATTTTAAGCACGTTCATAACACAAACCTTTAATTCAATTAGCGTTTTTTTATGTTCTTTCTAATGTTTTATAATAGAGAGCTACTAAAAAAATAAAATATTCTTTAACAATAAAATGCATGAAAACTGTTTAATACATATGTTTTTATATCAGTAAGTTTTAAATTCAAAATTTTATGTGCTGGCAATTACTAAAAATTCACAAAAAAAAAAAGAACTGAAGCCTATATCTGGTATCAATTTTGAATGCATATAATGTGTTTATAAGCATGATCAAAAACTTATCGCTAAGAAGTTAACCTTGAGGTCATCCAAGTTATGATTCGCTAAGACGATTTGCTAGGGTTGTCGAATACGTTAGTGGACAAAAAGTATTTTGTATAAATCATCTCAATTTGCAGTGAACATTTTTGATAGATATGAACAATGATGTTTTATTTTTAATTGCTCAACTTTCATATTTTGCTAAATTCCAGCATCGATGTATAAAAAAATGTTAATTAAAAAAAAACCCAGCAGTAATTGTCTTTAACAGTTATGCTGAATAAATAAATAAACGCGAAAATAGAAATTAAAAAAACATCAGCATATTAATAACAGCGCGATATGCTAGAAAAACAAATTAATTTGAAAATAAAATATAACATTTATTGTAAACGTTTCACTTTTAAATTGACAACCCTAATCCCCCGCCATGTTTAATATACGATCATATTTTAATATCTGTTGCATCAATCTTATTGTGGTCGTTTAATTTACAAAAAATAATGATTAAATAGTTTTTAAATACTTAAAGTGATTTTTTCATGTCTGTTTTTTTAATAATGTGGTCGTCAAAGATTATTTTGTCATTCGTCTCTGGTGAGGATACGATTTGTTTTAATTTATTTTCTATAAAAAAAACAAAGACATTAGTGTGTTATTAACTAATAAATTTAAGTATAAAGAATGTAAACTATAATTCCTTATTTATTAATAAGTTGTGCTTTTTATTAATAACCTATAAGTATACAATATGGTCTTAATGCCTCGAATATCAAAAAAATATAATTTAATTTCAAGCTGATAATAACGCCATCTAGTAAACATTGATGTCATTATATAGTTTGTAGCAAGAAATATCGACAAACTAACAAGGAAATTGTTTTAATTTCTGTATTAATAATGTTATTTGTTTCAGTAATACTATTTTTGGAGATTGTGTCCAGTTCAATTCATAGGTACTTTATTCTATTTGAAGTTTTTATATGTAATTTATTCGATTTGCGTTTAGCTTACTCTAATTAATTTAAATTATTTAATCTGTTTTTTACAGTTCCAATAATATTTCGTACAGAAACATATTGAATCGAAGAAGACGAAATTCGGAATTAAAGTGAGTCTATAATTTTTAAACTATATATTTTGTTATCAATCAATTAATCTAATCGAAAAAGAAACTCGACAGTGTTTTTTCCGACCCGGGATTTGAACCCAAGCCCGTAGTGTACTGTGTACATATACATTCATCTTCCAGATGCACATTACCTCCTCAACCAGACAACGGGGAGTACAAAGTGACCGGTGGAAATATAATCAACGGCCGAGCGCTCGTCATCAATCTCCAGTACACCTGCAACCCTACATACGCGCTGGTGGGAGATGGCAGTGCTTTCTGTTACGATGGGGAATGGACTCCTGAAGAATTACCAGAATGCGTTCGTAAGTTTTATAAACTAAACCACTGGACCTCTGGCTACCCTTTTAGAGAACATAGACGTGAAATGTCTCATAGCATAACTATGAAGTGTATTTATCTAACAAAAGAGGGCGCTGTACTTTAAACTATCGAAATATCGGGTACGAATTTTCATCCTAAAATAACAACCATTATCTTTTCTTTAGAAACATGTCGTCTTACGAAACACCGAAGTGTTCTATACAACTGTTTAATTACTGGGACCGATGCGACTAGAGCGTGTCGCGACTCCGAGCCGGTGGGCACTGTGGTGCAGCCAGTATGCAAACAGCCACATTACTACACTCCTATAGAACTACCCTACATGCACTGCGGTCAGGGAAGGTGGAACGCTTGGCCCACTTGTATGCCAGGTGAGTTTTTATCATTCCTTTTAATGTTTTGGGCTCTTTTAAAAAAGCAAAAGTATCCAGGTTAACTTTTTCAGGAAAGACCCGCACAATCTTCATTCTGTTTTTCAGCTGATTTTATACGAATAATTTAAGGGTATTTCTTACATCTTTTAAGAATGCGGTCTTTTAACACCCAAGAGTGTGGAGGTGTCTCCGAGGCCAGGCTTGCCGTGGCAGGCGGCGGTCTATTACAAGAATGTAATCGCAGCCACACACGAGCACATCTGCGGCGGCTCCCTCATCAGTAACTCTGTCGTGCTGTCAGGTATCCTTAAAAAAGTTATCGGAAACACCAACGTGGAAAATTATTTATCTTTATTATTTATTTATTCTTCAGTACACACCAACTGCCTCGGTGGCGCAGTACGGTGCGGCAGCAACGTTGATGTCACGTCGAATCCCGAATTGGGAAAAATGATATTGAGTTTTTTCCGACTAGATATCAGTCCGGAGTAAAGTGGTAGGCTCGCCACCTATCACATCATGGGTCAAACACAACGAAATGTTAGCATTAGCAAACTTTGCCTAAACCTCAAAGGAACACAAGCGTGAGGCGTTTTTTTTTTAAGTTACCATGCTGTAAATTTTCAGCGGCACATTGCTTCTGGGATGAAGGCACAAAGATAATAAGAGATGAGACCAACTACGCGGTTGCGGTGGGGAAGCTGCACAGCGACTGGAGTCACCCTGACGATGAGGAATATGCACAGAGGTCGGACGTAAGTCATTTTATTCCCATACTCAGGAAAATCCATCAAAAGCCCTATTTTTGTTCTTATAGTGATATCACGATGGTATTGAAAGCATGTTATTGAATAAATACTATTTTCCCGAATTTTAAAAGAAATAACCTGAAGTAGCAAGTATGAAGTAGAAAGTGAAAAAGGGGATAGACAGTTTCAACAGTGAATTGAAAACAGCGACTACTAATACACTTTAATAATTGGTCCTTCGAACCAGATTCATTAAAACATTGTACCATTTTCAACGTTATTTCTTCATAGGTGAAGAAGATTGTCGTACCAAAGGAGTACCGCGGTGGTGAAAATCATCACCAGGACGATATCGCTGTACTGGTGGTGGCGCGATCCTTTGAATACCAGCACCACGTGCGTCCAGTCTGTCTCGACTTTAAACAAGAGCTATACAATAAGCAACTAGTTAAAGGCAGCATCGGGAAGGTAGTTCAAATCTATATATTTATTTTAAGACCTTTGTCCAAGAATATATGGAACTATTATAACGCACAGCTGAAACTCTGAGATCTCGTCGAATCCCAGGGTCGGGCAAAGTGATATTCGCGTTTCTACACGGAATATCAGTCTGGAAGTTGGAATTTGTGCCTGATATGGCGGTAGGCTCGCCCCGGAGCAACATACAGTGATAGGTGGGTACACTAGTTGCACCTCTGCCTATGATTCTAGAAATACAGGCGTGAAATTCCTGTTAATTATTACTACATTCTGAAATGTGTCTTTAAGTCATCATAAATTATGTACTATATCCAGTCTGCGGGCTTTGATCTATCGAAGAATGAAGTGTCCAGTACGAAGACCCTGCAGGCGATAGATCTCCCGTTTGTCTCGCACGATGACTGCTTCACGAAATCAAATACTAACAATCTCTGCGCTGGAAATATTAATGGTATGATATATAAGACATTTTGTAATAAAAATATATATATTACAAAATCCCCCGTCATGTGTACCGTGACAGTGACACATTGAGTTTATTATAACAATCCTATATTGAACCTTAACAGTGTACTTTTAAGGTGTATTTTGTATCGCTTTAAAAGTGCTCAGTAAAATTGTATGATTGGGACAATATTGAGTCTTCATTTTTCATGAGCTTATAACATGTCTGTAGTGTAATGAAATCCTTGTATGATATTGTCGTTTTATTAATTATTTTAGAGTAATATATCTGTATCAGTATGTACTGTTTTTATTTAACAATAGAGGGCGTTATTATTATTTTCAATAAGTTTTTTAACAAGATCACTAGATGGCGCTTTAATCATTACATATAAAAACTCTTTTTTCTCAGGCCCAGGTCTATGTGGAGCAGACAGCGGTAGCGGTATTACATTTCCCGCGACATTGCAAAACACTACTAGGTACTACCTCCGCGGTATAGCGTCCGTCACGACCAACGCGACTATACGATGCAAAACACATACGACCTTCACCTCCATCTTGAAGTACCAGAACCTCATCAAAACATACTGGTTTCTATAATTGTCAACTTAAAAAAATGCAAGGCACCATCTTAGTTAAATAAAGGACTTTTTGTTTTATTTCTTTATTATTGTACAGTCAAAAGCGTTAGTACATAAACTGTTCAACGCTGTAAAAACATGTATGCCCCCTTCCGATTCAAAACTATGTACTCAACGTCAAGAGCTTAAAATGTAGCCACAGTTACGCGTCATAAATATGTATACGCCAATGTTTCAATGTTAAATTGTATACAACAAAAGAAGTGAAAATATTATATTAATGATTTCGTACTTTTATGACACAAATATGTTTTATGGTTGACTTTGAGTACATATTTATGAATCTGTAGGTAGATATATGTTTTTGCAGCGTTGTCACTGTATACATAAATATCTACGCATTATACATTATTTACGCTTTTGACTGTACAATATCTATGCAACCTACATGAAATCATCAAAACTTACCGGTTATTCTTTCGCGAAATATTGTTAAGAGCCATAGTGGCTGAATAAACTTTTTCCTTTTTTTAACATAAAATCTTTCCTATCTATCCCCTAAAACCTTCATTGCATCATAAAGTTACTTATTTAATAAAGAAATAATGGCGGGAAATGATTTTCGTCTCCATATTATAGAAACAAAAAAAAAACATTCTTGTTAAAAGATTACTTTCGACTTGTCTTTCGTCTAAAAATTACAGAACAAAAAATATGTAGTAATAATAGGAAGAATAGGAAGTAATAATTTTAACTTGTTTCGTTATAGAATTAGAAATCATTAAAACTTATTTGTTTGATTTAATAAATCACGCAAAACGTAACTTCTTTGATAACACATGAGGTCAATTAAAGGTCGCACAGTCATAACAAGTCAAACGACTTGGTTGTTCTGAGACCTAACCTAAAATATATTTACATCCTTTCATATTTATTTCTTGTTCAAACGGACTTTATATTTTATTATCTTAATGGATATTTGATAGTTTGTATAATTATGAGTATGTGTGTTAAGACATATTTTGTTTTCCTTGTAAGTGAGTACTGTTTTTTTATTATTTTTTTTTAACAAAAAGTCATTGTTTAAGAATTTTATACTTTATGCTTTTTTGAAGAAGGTTGTAATACGAAAATATTATAGAAAAATGATGACAAAAATGTACTGTAATAAATATTTATATTGTCCTAATATTACTTTTGCAATAAATTAAATTGGGAACGTTTCTTTTTCAATTTATAACTTTTGATAACCTTAAAATGCTATTTTTTGCTTTGGGTTGTCCGTGTTTATTTATTAGTTATGCTTATTTATGCTTATGTAAACACCATTTCATATTATTACTAATTTTAGGTAGTCTTTGGTTTTGAGTGACGTCACGCCTTTAAATGGGAATAGATTAGAAACAAATGTCATTAACAGATTGCGAACTAGAACTACCCGGGTGCTCTAAATGGCCAGTACGTGCATCAAAGTTGACTAGGCCACTACCCAAGGCCAAAGGTGGAGGTCCTTTGCGAATTATCAGTTTCCAGAGGGGGGAAAGCGGGCGAACGGATCTACCCCAGCTTCGTTATCATCGTTAGTGTTTTCTTAAACGAAAACAATACTTAATTACGACGTTCTTTCCAAGAAACAAGAAATTCGCTTGCCAGATGGCAGGCGCAATAAAAATTACACCGACGCCACTGGCTCACTTGAGCAAACGGACACGTCCGTTCGCTTCGACAATATGTAACGGAGTGTGCCATTTGCCGATTATGGCCCTATTATTATGCTCCGGTGGGTGTTGTGACTCAACGGGGGTTTAATACGCAAACTGCCGCGCATGTCTTTGAACAAACAAGCCCTACCCCTATCCTTCTTTATTTATTTATATACTAAATTTTTTTTACAGCATCGGTGTCCGTTTTGCGAGCATCAGTGGTTCAAGATGTATATATCAGAAGGTAAATGAATAAATACATTTTCGCTCACACCCATAACCTAGAGGGGTAGGTAAAGATTACGGATTCTTTATCCGATGAAAATAAAAAAGAGTAATGGCCGCCTTTTTTTCAGTTCACATTGGTCCAGCAATGCTAATCTTAGCCGACATAAACGTGACGAACCGGACTGTAGGTAAGACATCTTTCATAAAAAAATGTACATATAATTAATTCCGCAACTCTGCTCAGCTCTTCACTCCCGTTCCTCCATTCCCCGCTCCGCATCAACATATGTTATTCCGTTATTCCGCTCCGCATTATTCCTTCGCACCACTTTCTCCGCTCCGTGTATCGAGCTGACCCTACTCACTAGCAGAAAAATTAACAACTAATTTCGCGTATGTATAAAGTTCGTTTGTATGTTTCTCTTTTTTGTCTTGTCTTTCTAGTATGAACGAATGGAGATGCAACGAAGGTACGTGTGTCAGGATCAACAGTGAGTGCGACGGCATCATAGACTGTCCGGATGGCAGTGATGAGAGCTTCGAACAGTGCAGGAATCATGAGTAAGTAGATTAAGAAAGAGTGCATCTTTCAGGGAATCTGATATTAAACACATATTTTATATTTTCTCTATATCTTTGTTCAAAGCACTATATTAAGATCACTTTGTCATTTCCAGGTGTGATGCGTTTACGTTTCGTTGTAACTACGGCGCGTGTGTCGATGAGTCCGCTCCGTGCAACAACAAGCAGGAATGTCCTGATGACTCGGACGAACAGCTGCCCAGATGTAAAGGAGAGACTATCATAGAGGGGTGAGTTGACATGGAACTACATAAGGATGAGTTCAAACAGGGGTCAGTCAACAAGACAACTGTTAAGTGACCGTTACTCTTAGATATCTGCAAGAAGTTAATGAGTTGTTAATATGGATAGAGAAGATTTATCATCTTTTCATTGATTGAAAAATGAGGTAAAGTTAAAGAGGATCAGAATTAGGCCTCTGGCACCTCACTCATTGGACTGCACGCAATTTACTTGTCTAGTGTCTGAGGCTGTGGTATCCGGACTCTACCACTGTTACCGATGGGAATACATAAAGCATAAAACACCAGGGACAAGTTCAAGTGCCGCGACGGTCAGCTGTTGCCACTGAACAAACGCTGTAACGGTGCCGTGGACTGCGCTGATCGCTCGGATGAGACGGTGTCCTCCTGCGCCGAGCTGCTCTGCACAGAAGACCAATTTCAGTGTGAATACGGCGGCTGTGTAGACGCCGAAGCGCAGTGTAATCGCGTAAGTTTTAAGTAAAGGTTTTTTTTGGTTCTGAATTTCTTACGAGATGGAAAGTTTTAATTCTAGATTACTTTCAGACGTACCATAGGAATAAAATAAAAAAAGAAGGTTCATTTTTCATTTCTTGGAAATTCGTTTTTTAATTGTTTTATTTCGAAGGAAGCAATATAAATGAAATAAATATTGCCCATCGTCCCAGGTTACGTTGTTTACGGACGGTCTATGCTAACAGAACTCTGTATTCGATCATTTAAAAAGAAGGAAGATCTAAATGAACGTAAATTCTTAATTATCTCGGACACTCAATAACTATGAATATTTAGGAGTCATTTATTATCTACCAGACTATAGAATGTGCCGACGAATCCGACGAGAAGGTGGAGTTGTGTGGAGTGCGTACACTGATACGACCGACCACGCCCGCGCCCGTCACTGAACCGCCTAAGTAAGCTTATTTTACATTTGGAAAAATAGTTTCATCAACAAGATATTTAGTAAGAGCAGTCGTTGCTCATTGTTATTGTGTTCCGTTTAATTGTGGCTAAAGAGCTACAATTCAGTCGCTTGCTATTAAGCGTCTAGCTTAAGGAAAAGAGCATTACAAGCAATTTAGCGCTGCACGTTTGAATAGTTTGGTTAGACGACATATATATTGTTTTAGCGCTGTAGCGAATTTAAGATAACTGAGCAAAATGTAAAAATACCGTTACTCGAAGTAGATTTCTATTTGGCACGTTCCTGGTACACCTCTCTCGCTTTAAAATCCTTGTATTACCTTTTTTTTGTATGTCACACTGATCAATGTCCTCCAGGGACGTCTCCTACCGACACTACCACTCACTTTTGCAACTTAATTTTGTGTTGTAACTCTCATCTCATTCATCCTTTAAAAATACACATTAAAAATTGTTATTGTTCATAGATGCACGCTACCAGAGGCACTTAACAATGGTTCATACACTGTGGTCACTGAAACAAACACCACAGAGGTTGATTATTTGTCTCTGGTCTATTCCTGTGACCAGGGATTCAAGCTCGCTGGAGACGCGAAAGTTGTCTGCTTGAATGGTATATGGCCACAGATCCCTCGGTGCATACGTAAGTATAAAATCAACCGAAAACACTGGGTTTTTCAATTGGACATCAGATTATATGGAACATGTCCGCGATATGGCGATAGGATCGCCTCCTATCACGGAACGGATCACTTGCAACCTTTTTTTTAACTTGGACTTTTAAATTTGAATATCGTTCTTAGAACTTCACTTAGTAATAGCTTTGTAATAGCTTGGTAACGTCTATTTTTTTTTCTAGAAACATGTGAGCTGATCAAGCATCTGAGCGTTGAGTACGAGTGCTTTGAAGAGGCCACGGGGAAGCCGAGGCCATGTGAGAGGGAGGAAATTGAAGGCACTGTTATAAAGACTTCGTGCAAAGCGCCACATTACTACTCCCCGGTGGAGGTGCCGTACATGCACTGTATCCAAGGTGTCTGGACATCTGGGCCTGCTTGTAGCGCAGGTAACATACAAACATAGATGGCGCTGAAACCAATCGTGAAAACGTTTATTTAATTTATTCAACAATAGATGGCTTTGATATTATATTATTATTTATGATTGTTTGACTTTGTATTTAAAATTTAAGAAATATAAACCTTATTTGGCAATGCACTCATTGATCGCAGAAAGGATGCTGAGGAGTTCTAAAATGGTGACCACATCCAGGTCGATGCAGGTAAGAAGAAGAATAATTAAGAAGGACCGATGATTTGGTCAAGGTTGCTGCAGTCCATTAGAGGGCAGGAGATCGATGTGAGGATCTTTGGGGAGGCCTACTCCCAGCAGTGGACGACTATCGGACTAAAGAAGCATAGGAGAATACTGTATTAACTCTGTTAATGTGTTATAGAATGTGGGGTGCAGCCGCCACAATCCACGCCATTAGTACTGAAGGGTCGAGACGCCCGCTTCGCTGAGGTGCCGTGGCACGTCGGCATCTACTTCAAAAACCCGATGACGAAGGCCCACGTTCAGATCTGTGGTGGCTCACTCATAAGCAACAATGTTGTGATATCAGGTGACTGACAGTGCTCCCAGAAGGGATAGGCAGAGGTGCAACTAGTGCGGCCACTGTTTACCTCATGTTTTCGAGAGAATTCTATTTATGTTATTTGGTCTTTTACCGCTATAACTTTTTCTCACTCTTCAGCGGCGCATTGCTACTGGAACGAGGACACACACAAGCTGAACCACGCGATGTGGTACTCATTAGCTGTGGGCAAGTTGTACAGAAGCTGGAACCATCCCAACGACGAGCCCTACGTGCAGAAGTCTGGAGTAAGTTGCACCACCGCCTCCTCTTTCGCGGAGACCAGGCGTGAGACATGATTTTATTAAAGACATTGGACTTAATTTTTCTTTAAAGGTATCAAAAATAATAGTGCCAAAACTCTACCGAGGTCTGGAACTCTACTTCAAGAATGACATCGCTCTGCTGTTCGCGACGCGCGCCTTCCAGTACAAGCCTCACGTGGTGCCGGTCTGCTTGGACTTCACTGAGGAGTTAGGGAACCTGCAGTTGAGGAATGGGAACCGTGGCAAGGTATAATATATAGTTATGCACAAGTTTGTCATAGGTCATTTTATGATAGAGTTTCTTGGTACAGGCCGCCGGTTGGGGCTTGACTACAGGATTAGCGGGGTCTGAAGCCCCCAGACTGAAAGTTATCGAGCTACCGTACGAGAACTACGAGAGCTGTTTGAACATGACCACGCCCGCGCTGTCCCGGTACCTCACGTACGACGACAAGATCTGTGCCGGCTCTTTGGACGGTCAGCTTTTATTTATATATTTCTACAAAGACAAAACAGTAAACGTTTGTATTATAGTAACCATAGATAACAAGGTAATGTGTTGCAAACATGTACCTACATAATTAGAGAGGAATTAGACAGGAAAAAATATTTTTTTTTTCTATTCGTCCATTCTCCATCCAATCCTGAGCCTCTTCCCATCCTAAACTTATTGGGAAAGGGTATGCGTAGAGTATTAGAACTGGCTCTGGTCACTCCCTCATCACACGTATCCTAAATAAATCCCACGTGTCTTCTATCACTACCTACATATCTTCTCCCTTAAATGTTACTCAATAGAACGTATTGAGTGATTTTGGTTTGATTAGGTGAGGCCCTCTGTCGGGGAGACAGTGGCGGGGGGCTGGCGTTCCCCTGGTTTGAGGACGGCGCCACTCCGCGGTTCTACTTGCGGGGCGTCGCGTCAACCAGTCCCCCGTCCAATGACGTCACCGTGTGCAACGTGCGCGCTCTAACGAGTTTCACATCGGTGATCAAATTCGAGAAGTTTATCAAAGCCCACTGGTATCCTTGATACACAGTTTTATTTGTAAATAAATTCGATCGAAATAATATAATTGTTTTATTTTTTTTTTTAACAAAACACATCAATTTGTATATATATTATGCAGCTTCAACAAAAAGGACAGAAATTTTAAATGTAGACTTTACACTAGCTCGGCTACACAGTTGTATCATGGTCCGCCTGATTTGCTGCTGTCTCGGGTTCGAAACCCGATTCGGGAAGTGATATTGTTTTTTTTTTAAATATTTTCATTATCGATAACGAGTTTGGAATTTGTGCTCGATATGATGATAAGTTAGCGACCTATCACATCATGGGCGATTAGTTGCATCTCTTCCTACCCCTTCGGAGAGCAAAGGCGTGAAGTACGTATAAAAACTGATAGAAAATAATAAAGTTTAATAACATTATACTGTAATTGTAGGGCCGAAGGTCGAATTTGACTTGAACCGTTCGCTGCACATCGTGGTTTAAAATACAAAATGATTTAATAACAGCGCGAAGTCGGGACGGATCGCTTGTATATGTGTAATGCACAGAAAATTCATTCGTAACAAGAAACAAGTTCTTAGTATGGATATAGACTTGTAATCTGTCAGTCCGACACAGTTTGAGGTCGCAGGTCGACCTTTGTGTATAAACAAACGAAACAGTAAGAGCATTTTGTTATTAGATTATAAACTTTTTGTTAGTGTTAAATGGTATTTATAATATGCCAGGATTAAATTTAATTTTATTAATTGGTAAGTAATTTATATTAATTTATTTAGACGTTTCTAAAGAACCTGCACTGCCCTTTCTCCGTTACAACGAAGACGGCCCTAATTTTACAATAATTTTGTTTTACAGGATTGTTTTTGGTTGTAGTAGAGGCGTCTGTTTTTACCCACTATGACAGGTAATATATATTTCTCTACTTTATTTACTACATTCGTCTACAATCAATGTATTTTATTTTAGTACTTCCTAGTCATACAAAAGAAACTATGGTAAAACTGAAATGAATAAAGACACTACGTTTTTTATATTAATAGTGTTAATAAAAGAATATTCAAGTTAGAATCTTTTAGTTTTATTTTCTTTTAGTTAGTGCCTCGTTGGCTCAACGTGGCTGGTATCACGTATTACGTATACGGTACTGCTGCAACGCTGGGGTTCCAGGTTTGATTCCCGATTCAACTTGATATCAGCCCGGAGTTTGGAATTTGTGCCCGATATGGCGATAGGCTCGCCCCCTATCACATTATGGGACGGAAAAACGTATGGCGAAATGTGGGTGCATTAGTTGCACCTCTGCCTACCCCTTCGGGGAATACAGGCGTTAGATATGTAGTTAGTTTGTAATAGGATCGTCTTTATAGTTTTTTAATTTTAGTTTCATTTTCTCTAAATAAAGTACGGATGCCAAATAAAATATACATTAAATAAATATTAACACTTTAATGAATATAGAAATACATAAATAAACAGCTCGTATCATTTTATTTTTAGATTAAACGACAGCTTACAACAGAATTCAACGCTAACTCGAGACAAACGTGGACTGGATGAATGCAGGCAAGGATCCATTGAGTTAATTTTACGAGTTTTTTTTTAGTATTAGAAAGAAAATTGACAAGAATCACCGAATGACTAACTCTAGCAATATACCGTCAGATTCAATTGGTATAAAGAATATTTATTAGTTTAGTTAATGAAGTCGAGAATACTATATTATAATAAGCTACGTCGGGGTTTGGTAAAATCCACTCGTAAAAAACTAATTAAAAACGACAGATCAAGAAATAGAGAAAAAGACATTTCTTTTTCTTATTCCTCCCGTCCTTTGTCATGTCATCTTCCCTTTCCCTCCCTTTTCTGATAAGGATAAAGTAGTAAGGGCCAATTTCACAAATCAAGATGGTCCATTTGTGCATCTAACAACATTTCAATAGTGACAGAGCCCTTTGTTGCGTGCTCTACCATTGTTGACCTTGGTCCTTCGAGCCGGACTATTCCCGCAAGAGTTTTTGGTTATATCACTGTTAAATGTTTTAATATTTCAGTTACAACGAATACGAGTGTAAGGATGGGTCCTGCGTGCGTGCCAACAGTGACTGCGATGGTATTTACGACTGTGCGGACGGCAGCGACGAGGCCTTCTCGCTTTGTAGGAATAGAAAGTAATGTCTACCTCTCTTCTTGTTAATATTCAAGCAAGCAATGTTTGTTGAGGTCATTAGTTCTTGCATATGCGTTCATGCTCGTAACCCAGAGACATTATTGATCTCCATTTGGCGTGATCCTGCAACGCTTTTCGCTGTCACTAATCCGATGGATGTAAGTCCTTGGACGTCGCCTACCAACGCTGCCACTCCCTCCTCTCTTTTACGTTTGTCATTTTATTACACACCTATACATTATTTCTAGATGCAGGCGTACTGAATTTCGCTGCAACTACGGCGCGTGCGTCGATAGATATTCAGCAGTTTGTGATCATAAAATAGATTGCGCTGATGGATCCGACGAAATGACTGAACAATGCACCGGGATCAAGCTGACAGATGGGTGAGTGTGCCTCAAGTGTGACAGTCCGTCTAAAACACTCGAAACAATGACATTTTGTAATAAAGACATGTTATACCCTTCTACGTATTAAATACGGTTCAACTCAATAAAAACTCATCACTTCAATTAATTATTTATTAGCTCTCACTTGTACATTTTT
>JAABKM020000021.1:241877-286052 GCA_016277805.2 Papilio aristodemus | reverse complement strand
TCCGTCCCATAATGTGATAGGGGGCGAGCCTATCGCCATATCGGGCACAAATTCCAAACTCGGGGCTGATATCAAGTCGAAAAAACCCAATATCATTCTTCCCGACCCGGGACCTCAGCGTTGCAGTGGTACCGTATATGTAATACCAATGAGCTACTGAGACAGTTATCGAAAATGTAAGACCATATATTCTATACTTTTCATCATGATCAAATTTTATTTAAGAGCACTGCCTCTCTGCATGCCCGCATAAAAAAATATCCTGAGTAGAAATATTTTATGCTTCCTCCAGTGAGGTGCCAGAGGCCTGATTCTATCATGTACATGTATGATGTCACCTTATTTCTTAGTGTCAAGCACTCCTTCCACATTGGTCTACGGCCAGACCTTCCATTCACCATTCTTCAAGGCTTTAGAGTTCACACACAAACTCTTATTATATATTTATATTGTGTCCTTACTTGTGTTGTTGTTTCATCCAATGAGTTACTTAACTGTTTCATGAACAGTTGCAATCTTGTCACTGTGTTGGTCACAAAGTCCTGGAAATACCAACATAAGTTACGGGTGCAGAATAGATTCCACAGAATATATAAGATAGATGACTTTAAATGTATACAATTCGAAACCAGCTGCCTATAGCTTTGTTTACATTTACATATCATTATAACTTCATATCTCACGCCTGTATTTCCGGAAGGGGTAGGCAGAGGTGCAACTAGTGCACCCACATTTCGCCATACGTTTTTCCGTCCCATAATGTGATAGGGGGCGAGCCTATCGCCATATCGGGCACTAATTCCAAACTCCGGGCTGATATCAAGTTGAAAAAACTCAATAATTTCATATTACAATAAAACATGTGGAATCATGAAATGTTAAAAAAAAATTTGTTACTTAAGGTAGGGTTTCACTGAAAATAACCAGTTAATGGTACCATATAACTAACTAGATTACTGTACAATATTAGACTATGCAGTAGATGCATTAAAAGGTATCAGTGATATGTAAGAACTGTGTTATATATAAACGAAAGTCTATTTCGACTTATCTTCATATCGGGAACAAATTCCAAACATTTTTGCCCGACTCGGGATACGAACCCCAACGTTGCAGCCTTTCCGTATACGTATTACGTATAAGGTACAACATTGTTATATTTTAAAAGTATTTTCAGATTATATTCAATCCACCTCTTTTTCCTGATTGCCACTGGAATTCCATGCCCTGTTAATCCATATTTTAGGATCGAAGTCATCCTCGGCAAAAGTTTTTAAGTCCTAAAAAGACACAGATTTTTAAACCGGATTATCTTTTTAACTAAATTATATTAATGGAAAAAAGCTCATTTTTAATTTACCATAATTTTTTAAGCTTAATTAACTGCTTTTAGTGGGTCTTTAAACAATTTAAGTTTTATTTATAAGTTACACAAACTAATCAAAATAAATACGGCTTGTTGACGTGTGACATCAATTTGACATTTTAACATCAAATACAGATACAAAATGAACTGAAAATTTATAACTTAAACACCAAAGAGTATATAAAATAAAATAATAAACACTAAACGATTTAACAGAACATGGCAGAACGTTTCAACACAAAATTATGTGTCCCAAAATTTTATATATTGCTAATTCTTGCAACAATTAACAGGAAAATTATATATGATGCAAGAATTTCATTTTTGTTCTTCCCTAAATAGGTTAATAAAACTGATGTATTTTTATGTCTGACAGCACCATTTAGACTGTCAACGATCCATCCAGTCCACTATCAATTCACTATGAATTATGATAGATTAAATTCATAGTTTTATCTTTAATTTTATATTTAGGTTTATTATTTATGAAAAAAGTATTTATACTGATAATAAAAGTATGACTTTTATTTTTTTAATTACATCAGCTCAATTTCTCAAATTAGTGTGTAATATTGTTTATAATTTAGAAAATACCAAAGTAAGGTTTTTATTCTTGATATTTTTTGTTAAATACAGAATATAAATTAGTCCTTTTATTAAGATTATTATTGTGTGAATTGTGAATTGCAATTTATAAAAATATAAATAATACTAATTTTTTTACAATTGTGGGAGAAAATAGTTCCTAATTGACAATTATAAAAAAACCTTTTTAGATTTATATTTTTCTTCTTGTCATATTGCCATCGCGTTGCTATTTGGATCACGATGTAACTGGCCAGTTTGTTATTTAATAAATGCAATAATTTTCTCTTACTGCTTTGCCATTTCCTTTGTATCTATCATAAAATCTCTTTATGTAAACTCCCACCACTTGAACTTAGTCTTTTATCACGGAGGAAAAACATGACTGTTTTGATCAAGAATTCATAAGTCATCAGTACTGTAATGTATGTAAAATTGAAATGTGCACTAAATAAATCTTATCTCAGTGAGGGCGCACCACAGCTTTGTTAAAAGTCATTTTTTGTTGAA
Source organism: Papilio aristodemus (assembly GCA_016277805.2). Classification (NCBI taxonomy): domain Eukaryota; kingdom Metazoa; phylum Arthropoda; class Insecta; order Lepidoptera; family Papilionidae; genus Papilio; species Papilio aristodemus. The sequence goes on along the minus strand of JAABKM020000021.1, from coordinate 283,591 downwards.
AAGATTGTAAAAAGAGAAGAAAAGACACAAGTAGAGTTATATAGAACTGAGTCATTAACACTTTCTTTGTATCTAGCACTAAAAACTAGATTTATAATTAGTTAATTAATATTAAATTATATCTTCAATTACTGTGTTCAAATTATGCCTTCAATACAATGTACAAATGATGCTAATTCTGCCTATACAAGTATTCTTGTTACATTTAATTGTGTCAACATTTTAAACTTGTTCTTGCTAGCGAATTGCAAATGCTTTTGTTTTTTATGCTTGGCATATCAATATTTTTTTTTTTTATGATGGCTAACCACTGTTGGCCTTTAGGAGGCCTTTACAGTTTCACCGGGTTTGAGGTGGCAGAGCGCAGAGGGCGCTTAGCCTAAACCTCTTTACGAGTAACTAAGCTCGAGGGCTCCCTCAGGAGCCTCGGCTCGGGCCGTTACTTTATTATTGTTACCGGATTGGGAGGCCACCGAGCTCTTAGGTCGCTTCGGCGGACGCTCCATGGAGTGACTAGGCTCAAGGGCCCCCGAGAGGGGACCTCGGCTTGGGCTGTCACTCATTACGCGTTTAGAATTCCGATTCGAGGGTGCCCGAGAGGGCCGAACCACGGCTCGATCGATAGCTATTATCGGGTTACATATCAATATATTTTCATGTTAATTATTAATGGATTTAGGTGTCTTAAGTGTAGGGGGTTTAAGACCCCCATTTCTATAGCCATCATCGAAAATAAACAATAATTAAATAAATTTTCCAGTTGACATCTTTACTTTTCTTTTGATTTATACTGTTAAACTTTTTTGTTTTTAGTTTTGACCAATCCCTTAAAGGTCAAGGGCACTCTTTGCTTGAATTTTAGTCCAGAATCTGATACCATGTTAACAATATTTGGCATTTATTGATAAATCTATTGAACCTTTACAGAGTTTTGTCTTTGTAATAAATGTTTTTTTTTAAATATACATGCTTATATTTTTAACCTAGAGTGTTAGGCAAAGATTTTCATTTTAACATACTTTATTAACTACTGTAATAATTTAAGGAGACAACATTTATGTATAATACAATGTACATTTTGTTCTAGGTTACACTTTTTTTAATTTGTTTATTTAATAAAAAAAAGTGGAAATAATAAGGTTCATAGCTTTTCGTAGTGTGGTACAATTTATTTTACACTGTCTTCTTGAAAAATGTATCATATCAAGTGTCCTCTCATCACTGAAGGTTACATATCCTGAAATGCATTCATTTTATTGTTCCAGAATGAGATTAAATAGGAGATGTGACTCTTTCTCTAGCGATGATGAACTCCCGTTGAAGTATTCTGTGCCGAGCTGTTCTGATGATGCCAATTCCTACAAAACATTCAATCAGCCCAGTGTCATTCATTGTGAGTTCTGTGACAGAGTTTTTGATAACAAGTAAGTTTATTTCATATCTTTTATTGTTGCTTACTTAACTTACTATGATTATAAAATAAATTAAAAAATATTGACTCACACCAGTAACCCAGAGGGGAAGGCAGATATGTATTCATTTGGGTCCATCTTGACAATTCTCTCGTTTCTACATTTATAAATCTAGGTACAGCTTTGATCCTGTGTTTTGGGTTTGAATCCCGCTTCGGGCAATGTGATATTTGGGTTTTTTCAACGCTACATCAGCCCGGACTTTGCAATTTGTTCCCGATATGGCGATGGGCTCGAACCCGAGAAATTCGAATACGGTATCCGAAGGTAAGGTTAATCTTTGTTACGGAATCTATGTATTTTTTTTTTTCAGCTACGAGAGCTTAATACACAATGCGTCGCACATTATAATACCGCTTCTGAATCAGAAATTGATACAATGTAAGGAATGTTTATTTTTCTTTGCCTCAGTAACAGACTACGAAAGACATACGAAAAAACATATAACACCGAATGAAGTCAAATCAATTAGGAAAGGGAAAGAAGGTCACAGATTAAGGAATAGAATAAAATTCGAAGATGATATTGTAAATAATCCGAATGGTCTATTAAAAGATTTAACAACGGAATGTAAAGTAAATTTAAATTCAGTCCTTGATATATCAAACTATAAAACTGAACCTGACGGACAGACAGATGCACCGTTAGCGGTGAATAAATTAATTCTAGGTAGTGAATCAATACCTGTAAATATACATTTAAATGATTCCTGTACTAATGGATTGGACGAGGCGATAAATAGAGATGGGGAAGTGAATGGTGATTTTAAAAGTATAAGTTACGATGAACTGATTTCACCAAGGAAAGTGAGATGTAAACATTGTCATCAAAAATTTACAAATACGTAAGTAATATTTATTATTTTTACATTTTTTTTAATAATAGAAGGTGGCAAAAATATATCAGATGTGTCGTCTAGCTTTGAAGGACAGAGGAAGAGATCTACAGAGAAAAAGATAATTTCTCTTCCTATTGATCCGGGCCTCTATCATATCCTCTTCTCCTTCCCATCTCTACCTTATTGGAATAGGGTGGGAAGGGAAAGAGAACTAGGCTCCACCACCTCAACTTCACCACTGTTTTCTGTGTTATTGTAACATATACTAACTTACAAACCTCACTTATGGCCAGTGGCGTAGCGTAAGGCACAATTCCTTTTTAGCGCTCCCCCCTCCCTTTAATAAAAATTATCCAGCAATTTTTTTATTTTGCGAACCATTTAACACTCCCTTGTGTGTAGCGCTAAGAGCATAAGGCTCCCTCTTTACTTCGCCAATACTTATGGCGGGTACACTTTATAAATTCATATCGCTAATGTAATGTGTTGGTTATTGTGAAATGAGAAGTTGTTATCAAAAAGGAGAGTATTGAAAGAGGTATATGTCAGAGGGGATGGATAGGAAAAGGAAATATTCCTTCTTTCCTCACATACCCTGTGTCCTTTAAAGGCAATGCAACTCTGTTGTCTATTGGTAGCGGTCATTTATTTGTCATGACCGATAAAAAAACAATTATATTATTTTCAGATACAACCTTATAATACACGAAACATGCCATTTGAACATAGATAGAAGTCTACCACATATGTGCGCTGCTTGCGATTGGTATATAGGCAGTAGGTCGGATTTGAAACGACATCGGAGATCCCATTCCCCGAAATCTAGAAAGAAAGTCTGTTTCCCGTGCACAAAGAAATGTCTCCAATGCGGATTGTTATACAGGAGTTACATACACCATATCAGAAATTACCACAGCGACGTAGAAGACGAGAAATTCGATATGATATTAAGGGTCTGCGATCTATGCTACCAGTTCTTGAAATCGGCACGACACAGGTCTTATGTAAAAATCGGTACGGTCAGTAAAATAGGCAAGAGGTACACGTGCAGTCGTTGCATGAGGAAGTTCTTTGAACTGAATCAGGTGAAGAAGACCGAGTTGATACAGAACTGGTGCGTGGACAAGCCGAGGTGTAAGAAGTTGACGAACAATCAGAGATTGAAAAATATCCAGCACAGATTGAAAAGGATTAATAATTTAAGGAAATTTTAAGAGTTGTTTTATTTTCTTTGTTATCCGCACAATCGCAAAGAAAAACACTCTGTGTAATGTTTTACTTTGCGATTTTAATAAACAATGAAACATCGCGAACGGTTCAAGCCAAAATCGACCCTATTCTCTTAACTTACAGTCTAACGTTAGTGATCTCCACTGCGGGTGACGTAACTACAAACTAGTTTTTAGTTGGTAATAGTAATTCTGTTTCATACTATGTAGAGATTGAGTAATAACAGATCAAGAAAACCATAGACTAAAATTCAAACTAAGTACATTAGACAATAGACAAGAATATACATTCAAATAATTAGACATTTGGCGATCTGACAAACATAGCATTTGAAAGAAATGATTCATCAAGTATATATAATTTTCCACAGTAGAAGTGTTACATGTCTACACTAAAATAGGTTATACAATACTGTCAGAAGGGGTAGGCAAAGGTAAAACTTCCTATAATGTGATAGGAGGCGAATCTATCGCCATACCAGACACAATTACGTCTGGAATTTGTGCACTTTGACCGAAACATGAGCAATGTAGACTTAAATTAATACGTATTATCTTTCAAGCTGTTGGTAATATGAAGATTTGTTTGAGGTCGAAAACATTTTCTATTACCAAATATTAATCCATAATCTCTGCCTACACCTCAGAGTTAAATTTGAGAGCTTACTTTCAGATGTTAATCAAACAAAAAATAGTAAGTTTCTGTTACGTCAATCAAACTCGGGTGAAGGCAACGGATTGATTTTTTTTTCAATTCGGTGGTAAGATTAAAAAGAAACGATATTTACAGCTTTACGGTGACATTTAACAATTACGGTAACTCCGTGTAAACATCTGTCCAACATATCACAACACAATTATATCACCAAACTAAAAATAAATAATTGAAGAAGCCAAGAGATTGATCGCTTACATACCTCACGCCTGAATTCCTCGAAGGCGTAGGTAATAAATACTTTCCGTCCTATCCTATAAATGACGAGCCTATCGCCATATCGGACACAAATTCCAAACTCCGGGATGATATTGAAAAAATCCAGTATCCCGACACGAGATTCGAACCCGAGACTTCAGAAATGCAGCCGTCCATTATGGTACGGAAACATACAACTAAAGGTGCACTAGTTGCACCTCTGCCTTCCCGGACATTCATTTGGGGAAAACAGGCTTGAAGTAATTTTTTATAAAGAAACTTAAATAAATAACAGTGGTAGAGCCAGCAACAACATCAGTTGCACGAATGTGCCGGCTCGACCGGTGAAATACCACGACCTCAAAACGCACTAGCAAAGAGGTCACGTATTATAGCTTCGCTATGTTAATTGTGTTAGAATACAATTAACGAATTTAAGAATATATTCGTTTTTAATATGACAATGTTTTTATAATAAGTCCCTTTGGCAGCTGTACCGGACATGTCACTCGGACCTGTGACCGTCGCACATCGACACGTACAAATAGAAACTTTTTGTGATACACACTTTTGTAAATTCATTGTGCAACGTTTACACAACACGGTTGAAGATATATGTCAAATTTATTATTAAATGTACTCATAAATAAATAGAATTATATCATCAAACCCGTAAGGTTGTTAAAAAAAAAAAAACATTTATTTATAGATGTCAAAATTTTACGCGGGAAAATCATGTTGGAATTTTTGACAGTCAAACGTCAGATGACTTAAGTAACCCTTTGTCTCTCGCCTTTATAGAAAGTTCTTTGTTTAAAACGTTTATAAATATGACGCAATCAAAATAAATTAAATAGACGTATTTAAAATTGTGCAATAATAATGCGAGATGCAACGCGCACGCGCGGCGCAGCGTCGCTTGAACTCGCTCGAGAATAGACTGTGTCGCTTGGCTTACATCACGACAGGAATGGTGTGGAGTCGCTGTGCTACAAACTTGTAGACGCTGTCGTGTTTTGTCTAAACTTTATAAACGTTTTCCCGTTTCTCGTTTCGATATTTTTCGAAAATTAAAAACATCTGTGGCGAAACACTGACTACGATTATGAATTCGAACCATGCAAGGCACATACACAATTTGAAATCAGCTTGTATAAATAATTAATCACAAAGATTTTTTTATGTGATTTACATGTATCTAATAAATTCTTTCAGCTTTCATAACCCAATCATATTTACTTAATTATTTATGATCCAAGATTCGAAACAGTAATTTGGATATATTCTTCTGAACGACAGTGGTAGAGCCAGCAACAACATCAGTTGCAGGAATGTGTCGGCTCGACCGGTGACATACCACGACCTCACAGAAGACAGGCGTGAAGTAGTATACTGCGTGCAGTCTGACGAGTGAGGTGCCGGTGTCCCAACTCTGATCCTTTTCCACTTCCCAACATTTCTAATAAGAAAAGAATGGGAAGGGGAAAAGGACACGACAGAGGAGGGGATTAATAGGAGAAGGAATTATCCTTTTTCTATTGATCCCTTCCTATATCCTTCAAAGGTAACCAACGCATCTGCAACTCTTTTAGATGTTGCAGATGTCCATGGGCATCGGTCAGCGTTAGGTGTACCATTTATTCGTTTGCCAACTTATGGTTTAAAAAAAGCTTTGTAAATCAAATGTGACGAAAAATATTTAGGACCAATATCGCTCCATATACATCCCTATTCCTACTGGCAAATGTTGAGCGAATTAAACGCATTAGTTTGTGATCGTCTGCAAACAAAACAACGTCCGCGCGCAATTTGAAATAAGAACTTTTTAGACAAAACATCTATAAGTGGCCAGTGTTACCATTTCAGTGTTTGGTGCTATGAAAACGTAAAAGTGTATTATTGTTTACGAGTGCTTTAAAAAATATAAACGAGTTAGTGTTGTCACTGGTAAAATTATTTATATCTTTTTTTAACTTTCGTTAAGAATATTCGAAATTTAAACTGATTTAAATAATTTTAATATTCCATTTTAAATCTGTTTATATCGTATAAATTAAATAAAAACTTTATCCAAGGAAAGTATGTAAAAGTTAACAAAGTTTCGGTGTAAAAATCTGTTACTACACAAAATATGATATCACGTAGTATGTGTACGGTACGGCTGCAACGCTGGGGTCTCAGGTTCGGTTTCTGGGTCGGGAAAAATGATATTGGGTTTTTTCAACTTGATATCAGCCACGAATTTGGAATTTGTGCCCGATATGGTGATAAGCTCGCCAATAATCACATTATAGGACGGAAAATTATACGGCGAAATGTGGGTGCACTGGCTGCTCCTCTACCTACCCCTATAGAATACAGGCGTGAAATATGAATAATTCATTGACATACTGTACTCTAAAAGACATTAAGTGAATAGTGACGGAATGCCAACCATTAAAGTCTGACTAATAAAAGTTGATACTTAAATATATTTCACGCCTGTATTCCCCGAAGGAATAGGCAGAGGTGCAACTAGTGCACACACATTTCTCCATGTGTTTTATCGTAATTAAATTTCGTATGTAAACATATAAGGCAATATATGCTCACGAAATGTGAAAAATCACTTAAATTCATTTAGTATGAGTTATTAATTTCGAATCGACAGCAAATGCGATACATTGGAACATTTAAATAAATAACACACACACGCGCATTTGTTCTTCAAAAGGGGTAGGTAGAAATCAATTAGTGCAACCACATTGCCGTCCCATGATATGATAGGTGGCGAGCCTATCGCCATGGTGTTGAAACACCCAATATCACTTTGCATAAGAATTCAAGAGACTTCAGTAACCGAGATATAACAACTGTACCATCAAGGTAGTTCAATAAGTAACTCAAAAGAATTTATAAATAATCACTTATTATATGATATACGTAAATAAATCTCTAATGTTTGTCTTTGCAAATACCATCTTATAAAACAGGCATTGTGATGTAAGCGCTTTGACATTTGTACTAAAACAATAGACAATTACACAATTATTATTAAATAAATAAAAGCATTTCATAATGTTATAATAAACCTTGTTCATACATAATTGAGCCAAGAAACTAATCGCACGTATCTTTATCCTTAACAAATTTAGTGGTTTATTTCATTTTGGTAAATACATACTGGGTTAGGTTTCAAAAATTGACATTTTGAAGGTTAGTGTTTTGTATTGTGCCCAAAAGATGGCGTTAATTTGTAAGTATTAAAATGCTTTTTTATATCTCAAACTAGTTTTAATTTGTTAAAAAAAATTATTACATAAATCGTTTTTTTTTTTATTTTATACTGATTAAACAATCTGTTGCATATATTTTAATCATCATTTCGTTTTCTTTCATCAAAAATATAAATATATATATATATATAAGAAAATAAGCAAATTGTGAAACAATTTACCAAAACTTCATTTGACCATCCAAGATTGGAAAAGTTTTTGTTAGGTTACGATTCACAATTGTCGAATGAAGGGTTCAAACCCACGGACATGTACATTTATCGCAGACCATATTCTTAACTGGGCTATTAATGCTTTTAATTGAAATAAAATATGTAAATATAAGAAGCGTCTATGGCGTCAGCTTTTATTGTCTATGGCTAATATTACATTGATTGAAATAGCTTCAATCTTGGCAAGCCTTCGTTTAGGATTAAGCAGGCTTAAATAAAAACGTCCATACACCAGCCAATTTAGATAACCTTATCCTATAATATTTACTATAGCCCACCACGGCTTCATTACACAGTAGGGAGTAGAAAATTAAAATGGTGACGTATTTGTATTACATTACGTCATTGCTGAGGTCTTGGGTTCGAATCCCACGTCGGGCGAAGTGTTATTGGATTATTCAATATCGGCCTGAAGATCGGAATTTGTGCACGATATGATAGGCTCACAACCTATCGTATCATGAGAGGGAAAGCATACGGCATGAATTTGGTACACTAGTTGCATATCTGCCTATCCCGAAAATTGTTTAGTTATCAATAATGTAATTCTGTTTTATTATACAATATATTAAACCAATCTATAGCGTTATTGGGTATTGATTAAAAATCCATTTTTGTAAGTAGGCTTTCGTATTATCACCTCCTTTCACGACCAGGAAGTGATTAATCGATTTGATCGACCCATAAATAATTAGCACATTATAAATACGCGCTCCCGATTCTCGGGCGAATGCTTTGGCTGGCAACACCGCGTTAAATGTCAGCTCACGACCGCGCCGCCAAAAACCACAGATCATAGATTTTTAGGGTGTTGTATTTTTACTAAGCGTATCGATATTTATTACTATAAGCATAAACATTGCTATCGAAATCGGTACTATTTTAACAGTGACAACACTAGCTATTTATATAGTTGTTTTTAAAGTAAAAAGGCAAAGACTACCCATTCAGCCTGATATAATACTCGAGTGATATAAAATATATTTAAAATAAAAAAAAACTGAGAATACAATGAGTGCCATTCGTTTGGACATTGATACTGGCTCAAGTTCTGAGGAGGACGTGGACTCCGGGATCGCAGAGGAGATGCAAGCTGAACCGAGAAAGGAGGTCGACAGTATGGAGCTATCAGACTTCTTTAGTTATTGGTAAGTCAAAATAAGAAACCTTAGTTATGCAGCGCCCTTTATGAACCATTGTAACCAGCTCATGCCACTTTTGGTACGAATAAAAAACAATGTTGCCATTATTTGATTTAATTATACATAAATTACGTGTCGTTTAAGCCAAAATGTATATTATTAAACAAATGTTTAATGTAATTTTTAATTATATAAATTTATGTTATATGACATTCATACTCCCGTTAATCCCGGACATCCGTTCCTGAAAAAAAAGAAAATAAATTCACCAAATGTACAACAAAACTTACATTAATACCTACCAACATAATTTCACGTGTACACAGGCACAGTAAACGATAAAATGTATATGAGATTGTCTTTATTATAGTTGCCTATTTGTCTTTAAAAGATTTTTACTGATTTATTGAAATGTTTCTGACCAAAAAGGTCGTTAATTCAAATTAAATGAAACACGTATTAATTACCTTTTTTATTTAGTTCGATAATAGCCTTAATTATGAGGCATATAGAAGCCCGAATCTGGAGCGATATTGAGTTCCTCTCCATCGCCTGGTGTAACTTGCGCGCTGTAAGTCCTGAGGTGACCACCATTGTTGTCGTCGACCACGTGTACGCCGCTATTACCACTGTCGTCAACGACATGCACGCCGCCACTACCACTGTCGTCGACTACGTGTACTCCACCGTAACCACTGTTGTCTACCACGTTTACTCCACCATGACCACTGTTGTCAACAGTATGAACCCCTCCGTATCCACCGCCATCCCCACCAACTACGTGTACTCCGCCAGGGTTTCCATCATCAACCTGAAACAAAAAATTTTGGGAAATTTTCATAATTAATAAAATAATAATAATTTTAAAATTTTCTTAATTATTTAAATAATCATAAAATAAAATTTGGACTTTTTAAAAAGAAGATGGCAACCCAAAAAAAACGCTATTTTGAAACTAAATAATATTATAGATGCCATCTTTTGTCCTTATTAGAACAACTAATTAGAATTTAAAACATAGTTTATTTTTATTTAAATTTATATTAAAGTTAACATAAATATTGTATTTATTTTGTTAAAGCTTGTTATTTGTTTTATTGATGTCTTTTGCAAAAAATACGCTGTAACGATTGTAAACATTGTAGCTCGCCCCTACCTGAACAGCACTATCCCCGTCGACTACAGACACACCAGACATTCTGTTACACTTGATGCTCAAGAGATACTGGACACTATCTGTCTGCATAAGTCAAGTAACACTTTAAAAATCTTTATCAGTCTCATAGATAAGCTTTTCAAAACACATAAACTTTGAACTTGACACATCTTTTGATAGAAAATTTAAATTTAACAAAAAAACTTAACAATCCAACCTACCCTTTTTAATAATTTGTTATTACGCGAATGTATTGAAAAATTGACTTAAGACTTCAATCCCCCTATGAACATGAGTAAGTAAAATACTTGAATGGTCAGGAAAATGAAACATCCAGAATTGAATCATAAAAATAAAAAAGTTCAAAAACTACGTAGTCGTATTTTGCTTATGTCTTTATCATTTCTTTGATTTATCGACAAAATTACTTGTAATAGATAAATCAATTCCAAGCAAAGGATTAGTGAGATAATAAAATTAAATATAACACATTTTTTTTATCAAGATTTGATTACATTCATTTTTTTCTTCAAAATACTAAATCTTCGTGCTTAATGACCCAAAAAAATCATAAATTATTTGAAATTTAATTTGACAACAGAATGACGTAAAAACAGAATATGCGTACACATCAATAATTAATTAGTGTTGCAATTAACTTGCTTTAAGTTTCGCTGTTTTATAGGGTGGCCATAAACAATATGTTTTTGCAATTTCATCATAGATTAAAAAAAATACAGTACGTAATTCTGTTTCTTTATATGTTATTGATGGCAATAAAACTTGTAATTATTCATGTATATAATACTTATGGATACAGTTTTGCAAGAAATTTAAAACTAATTTTGATGTCGATTAGATTTCTGTATAAACATTTTTTTGTTATTTTACCTTGCTTTATAATATTAAGTATTTTTGTTTTAATATTTCATGATAATATATGTTTACGTAATATAAAATAAAGTCGCTTTCCGCTGTATATACGTTTAGATTCTACAAAACGGATTTTAATGTGTATTTAATTTTAAGCCAAAACTTTCTTTCTCCATTTTTTTATAAATTAAAAAATGCAATAACTGAAAAAAACATACAATTCACAAAAACTTCAATCCAAGCTTAACTTTTTCTTTTCCTCGGAGCGTACATGGCCAATACCACCGCCTTGGTAGTATGCACTATGTGCGAACTTCTTGATCCTACCAAGGAGGTTATATAATTGATTAAACCGTTATAGAATGCGTTTGTTAATAGACAGTGTCTCTTTTATAGAATGAATTAAATAAATCTCGTTTACTAACTCATGGTCACCCCAACTTGAACAACGCGAACTAGTGGCGTCTCGCTCCCTTAGACATTAAAGTGAAGATACAGGTTTAATAAAACCGGTAAATGTTTGCGGTATCGGTTTTTTAATCTGTGTAATAGATTATCATCTATTAATTACAGTTATCTTTAAATGAAAACAGTATTCTGATAAAGATTAACATATTCAAGATTTAAAAATAATGCAGGTTTTTTATTCTTTTTATTGTGCAAAAATGTCTGCGATTTCGAAAGGTAGCCAGAGATGAAACTAGTGCGCTTTTTGCAGTATGTTTTACCGAAAAAATAAATACCACAATATTTCTAAAGTGGTAGAGCCAGCACAACATTAGTTGCATGAATGGGCCGACTCGACCGGTGAAATACCACGACCTCACAGAAGACAGGCGTCAAGTAGTATACTGCCTTTCATCTGACGAGTGAGGTGCTGGAGGCCCAACTCTGATCCTTTTTCCCTTCCCACCCTTTTCTAATAAGAAATTGATTGCAGGGGGAAAAGGATATGACAGACAGAGGAGATAATTCTATTGATCCCTTCCTCTGTCATTTAAAGGCAGGCAACGCATCTGCACCTCTTTTACATGTTGCAGATGTCTATGGGCATTGGTCACCGTTAGGTGTACCCGGTGTACCGCTTGCTCGTTTGCCACCTTATAGTATAAAAAATCAATCGTCCAGAGTTTAACGAACTCTTGATTATACAAAGTGAAATATTGAAAAAAAAAAGATCAAGCTCTGGAACTAAAATTATTCAGCCCCTCGTCTCCCCACTGAGTCACCTGGCGTCCGTTCGTTACGATCCAAGCGCGAAACTTCACCACGTACCGGCTGGCCACACCGCAAATAAGTTTTCTATTTACAATTCAGTAATCCGAAACTCCAACAGTCTCACCGACGTCGTATCACGCGCGGACGTTTGCCCGTACTTAAAAAAAACACGAAAGTTTGACAGTTATTTTCGCGCCAAACATAAAATAAAAGATGGCGGCGTAGACAAGCGCGGGTCGCGTTCGGATAATGGTGTTTACAAAACAATATCACGTGACTTTAATAAAAAAAAATATTAATTTAAACCTTTTTAGTGAGGATTGTCTGTGATCAAGTAAGTTTTTAATTTTTACTCTTTAATAAACATAATCTAATAATAATAAATTTACGATGTTTTGTTGGTTTTTTGGTACCAATTGAAAAAACGTGTATGTATTCAAATGTAGATTTTGACATTAATTCCTAGCATCTTTGCGACATCGAAATCGAACTTTTTAGTAAAGTTTTTTTATTAATTCGTCGTCTGATTTAAAAATCGATTTGAATAATAAATTATCACGAATCGTGGGCATCGGAACTGGTATTAAAAATCGGTCAAATACAAATTAGATATTTTGTGTTCCGTAGATTAAATTTTTTAAATGTGAAACGAAATAGTTTATATATTTAAATTTTATTGAATGACTTTAATCAATGACATTTTATAATAAAAACATGTTGTACCGTGACAGTGACATTAGTTTATTATAACAATCCTATATTGAGCCTTAACAGTGTCACTTTAAGGTGTATTTTGTATCGCTTTAAAAGTGCTCAGTAAAATTGTATGATTGGGACAATATAGAGTCTTCATTTTTCATGAGCTTATAACATTTTTATCATTAGTTTCAATAAAATTTATTATTTTTTTACTAATATAATGAGTTCAGAACATTTTTTCTACGGACCCCTAATAAGTTCCAAGCTTCGATTCCTAATTAAAAAAAATAGTGTTTCAAATACCAGTTTATTGAACGAAGTCCTCAGAGAAAGATTCTTTTAAACTTTTAATTTAAAAACATTGTGTACATATTAATGGTACAAACCTTAAGTGTTTCTTAAGCTTTAATCTTGACAGCTATAGATCAGATTTGATGAATTTATATTTCATTTGACCATAAGGACAGTAAGAAAGGTTATAGACCATTTGACGTCACACTACGACCCTTAAAAGTTGAGCAGAAAGATAATATTACGCCGAAAGCATGTATGCACATATGAATCGGCCAGTAATATATGAAAAATAGAATTTTTGTAGCAACTTTACACTTGGGACTTTATACGTCAAGACATATCACACCACTATTGCAAGTAATATCTTTACACTGAATGCGTGTTGCATTAAATTGAATACATAATGACACGAACCGCAATTCAATTTATGTAAATATATTAAAAACTTTCGTTTGATACATACGTATACATTAACATACAAGAAAACATGTGCAGTACAATAATTTACTTGCACCAAATACATTTTGTTTCTAAAATTTGAAACAAAACTAATGATATTTTTTTTTAATAAAATAAGATGGCAAACGAGCAATACACTTATCGTTTGAAAACTTCTTCAGTTTAAAATAAACCTTGTTTGATTATAAACTGACGCAGTTAATAATTGATTTTTTTCTTTAATTAACTAACTAGTACTCAACCACAACATAACAAAGCACCAAATTCCATCCTTATCACCTTGATGGTTGGCGTTCCACTACCACACGGTTCTTGAGAAACTTCTTGCCTCGGACAACCGCCTTGTGGAACGATCTGTCGCCTGCGGTATTTCCAAACGGATACGACATAGGGTCCTGCAAAAAACGAGCGTACTCCCTCCTTAAAGGCCGGCAACGCGTCTGCAGTTCCCCTGGTGTTGCGGATGTTCATGGGCGGCGGTGATCACCTGACTTTAGGCGACACGTCGCTCGTTTCCCCCTTTTTACCATAAAAAAATCCCACATAATAATTGATGTGATCGAAAAATGGTACAGTTTAGTAAATAAATCTCAAAAAAAATATGTAATGTTTACTGAATCCGAACAAATCTAGGAAATAAAAAATATATATTACATTCGTAGCGAAAAATGTCCTTCCTGTCAAAATTAGACGCGAGATCGTAAAAGCATTACGTACAAAAACAAAATGAATCCATTACGAATATCAAGTGATGGGTATCGAATGGATAAATCTTTGGATTTATAATGTAAATCGGTTTGAAGTTGGAATGATGCCAAACGAGCGTGTGCATAGTTATACACAGTAATACACATTTCATAGCATTATGGTCTTGGCAATGGCCTACTGGAATAGATTGTTGCTAGACTATTGATAATGGTCTAAGTTGACCGTATGATTAATCATTACTGTCCCTACGCAATAAAGTTACATGTCGAAGGTAACTGTCTCGGTGGCTCAGTGGTATCACGTATTACGTATACGGTACCGTTGCAACACTGGGTTCGATTAAGTCGGGAAAAAGAATATTGGGTTTTTTCAACTTAATATCAGTCCGGAGTTTGGAATTAGTGCCCGATATAACGATGTTCTCGCCCCCTATCACATTATGGCACGGAATAACATATGGCGAAATGAGGGTGCACTAGCTACCTCTGCCTACCCCTTCGGGGAATACAGGCGTGAGTATATTTTCGAAATCAGTTAAAGTTTTTATCTTATTAATTGTTTTTATTAGTTCATGCAATGTGTTCATAAATAAAGCGAAAATGTTAACAAAATAAAATAATTATTAATATGTCTTTATACTTGGAATATTTATGACGCATAAAGAGTTATGTCTGTATTTAACACTATTACATTCTTATTAGATTGCGGCAACGAACCCGTACATAACTCAATAAATTCTCATATTTTACCAATTTAAAAGACAAAAATACTTTCCCGATACGACATTACATCCTTTATAAAGAAATACATCCGTTGGCAGACAGGTAAGCGTTTAAATGGCGTCGCGGCGAGAATTCTGTGAAAGGAAGGATATTCTATTTGGGGAATGGCTAATTATATATTTTCCCCTTTTGAAGACTTGTTTGTTTTGTTCGAAACAAAGCAATGGAAAGTAATTTTATAATTGTGTTTAATTTGAAGAAAGAATGATTGAATTAAAAATTGGTATCTATTAAGTCGATTGGATTAACAAAAACGCTATTATGCTATCTTTTTTTTAGTTTAAAACCTGCAAAAATTATATATATTAAACATAAAATCACCAAAGTTAGGTTATTTTCAAAGTTCAATGTCAGATTGGTCAGCTGCAATGACGTCCGCCATCTTGAATTAAATTTAAAACGGAACGTTCCGGTTTACGTAATTACAATTAATCTTAACAAATTTAATATGCGTTCACTAACTTAAAAATCTATTAATTTCGCTCTTATCGCATTGAAATTAGGTTCATTCGATTTTTTAAATTGGTAATTAATTTATCCCGTCTTCCAGTAAATACGTATTTTGGAATGTGGGCGTCGGATGTTGTTTTATGGCGGGAATTATTCTTAGTGAGGGACGTCTGTCAATTATTTTAAGAAGTTTATAGAGGAAACAAGGACGTCATGCGGTCATTTACAAAAATTTATCGCTTGCTACATGAAATAATGTAAAAAAGACACGAAATCAATATTTTCTCAAACAAATTGATTCGCTAGCTAGTTTGACATCTTTTAAAACAGTTCAAAATCATTATAAATTCCACTCTTTATAACTTTTTAAATAATACTGAATAAAATGTGTAATGGACAAGGCGGAATGACGCGTTCGCAACTGAAAATACGAAACAAAAGCTTAGTTACATTGAATTTGTGAATAATGCGATGCAAAGGTCTTTGCCTTGGCTTAAAATAGAGACGCGTGCGGGAGAAAGTTCTAGTGCGGTCCGCGCGCGGGGAATGTGTCGATATTCGTTGTCATTATCTGTATTCTAATACAGTCAAGGACTTGAAACAACGTCGTATATAACCACTGCCTCGGTGGCACAGTGGTATCACATATTAAGTATGGGATACGGCTGCAACGCTCTCGGGTTCGAATCCCGGAGGAGAAAAGTGATATATAGGTGTTTTCTACACTGTTTGCACTGTTGCTTATCCGTTTTGGAAAATACAGATATGTATGTTTTAAATGGTGCATTTAAAGCCGGCGTTCAGTGTATTACGTAATTGCATTTTATATTTTTTTTGATTACAAGTTTTATTATGAAATTTAAGTGGAAAGTAACGTTTCTACAGTTCGTGCTCGAAATTGCGATGGGCTCATCCCCTATCACATCCGGTGAAGAGTAAACTAGTTACACCGTCTACCCCTTAAGGGAGAATAAGCGTGATTAAACTGTATACAGTATAGCTCTAATTACGTAATGTTTTTAAATAGACATCGAATGCGTAGCCATTACAGACGTTACGCTTCCACAAATCCATCAGCGACTTACATTTGATACGCAATGGATCAAGACCCATTGCCAAATACTACGACCTACTTTAATACGTCTGCGTTGATTGACCGTAAATATGATTTGATACGACGCAGATTTGTTTATTTAAATCAGTGATTCCCAAAGTGGGCGCTACCGCCCCCTAGTGGGCGCTGTAGCGATCCAGGGGGGGCGGTAATGGTCCATGGGTGCATTTCTTTCGGCTTAATTGCAATAAAAATTTTGAAAAACTTATTTCGAGAGATAAAATTTTTTTCTGGAAAGTGGGCGGTAGGTTTACCACTGATTTCAATCAAGTATTTAACTGCCTCAGTGGCGCTATTGTATCAGCTATTGTATCAAGGTACGCTTGCATTGCTGATGTCTCCAGTTCGAATCCCGGATCGTGGGTGTAGTGCATTTATCCAACTCGATATAGCGATAGGCGAAAAATGTGTGCTCTCGTTGTGTCTCTGCCTACCACTTCGGTAAACACAAGCGTGTCGTATCTTTTATTAACTGAGAAACACATGGTTTTTTTTGTAAATGATTGAAATACACACGTTCGCGACAGTACGTCCCAAGAGGTAGGTGGAGATGCAACTTGTGCATCAGTTTTCACCCTATAAATACGTTCTATGATGTGATAGGGCGTGAGCCTATCGCCATATCGGGCACAAATTCAGAATATTGGAATCCAAAAATCCAATATTACTTTTCACACCCGTGATACGACCTCGAGACTTTAAATTTTATTATGAAATGTAACGGTGGTTTTTGAAGACATGATTTGTTTTACGATAGATAAAAAAGTTAGTGTCTATGGTCTGTTATCTTAGTTAATAGATATATTATCGATATACTGACTTACGCACATCACTACTTAAAGCTGTTTCCCATAAAGCGGACGTCAGGGACACAGCAAGCCGTTTCCAGACGCGAGTGACACTTTTATTTTAATAACGATGCGTTTGATTTTAGCAGTTTCGGTACCTGTTAACAAATAAAGTCTTTTATTTTAAACTGCCTCAGTGGTTCAGTGGTATCACGTATTACGTACGGTACGGCTGCAACGCTGGGGTCCCGGGTTCGATTCCCAGGTCGGGTAAAATGATATTGTATTTTCCAACTTGATATGAGACCGGCGTTTGGAATTTGTGCCCGATATGGCGATAGGCTCGCTACCTATCAGATTTTGGGACGGAAAAACATATGGCGAAATGTGGGCGCACTAAGTTTCACCTCCGCCTACCCCTTCGGGGAATACAGCTGTGAGATATGTATTTTTTTTATATATACTATGTTAAGGTACACTAGTGAAACATTATATGCCGACAGTTTCCCACTCGACTGCCACTAGAGCGGGTTAATAATTAGTTATTAATAATATTGGCATAGTTTCAAGTTGTTTTGACCGGGTAATGCTCTCGTCCTTCCAATATGGGCCACTTTCGAAATAGGACAAGCGTGGTAACATTGTTAGACGTTAGATTCCGTACAATGTTTAAAAAATTGAAGATAACTCCTATCGTTTATAAATCAATGGACAGTAGTCAACAAAAACCATTCCATCAGCGATTAGTATATATTTTTTTGCCTGAGTAAAGTTTGGTTATGTCCCTAGTGTTGGATAAATCATTTTTAGCACATTTGAAGTTTTATTATATAAAAACAAACATGAAAACTTTATGTACACCATAAAACAAGGACGTCAATAGCGCGGTTTCTTTGACGTCATAAACCACAGACAATATAGCCCACAGATTGGTTATAAAATATATATCATAACTCTATGGCTTTGATTTACAACCAGAGGTTACGAAATGTAATCTTTTATGGGATTAACCCATAAAACAAAAACCACTCGCCGCGTCTGTCACAACTGTTAATCAAGTTTACAGTTTTCACCACTAGATGGAGTGATACTTAAAAATAAATTATATGATTCAATAATGTGCTGTAAATTGGGAGATTATCATAATTGTTAATAACATAACTCACGCCTTTGTAGCCCGTTGCGGTAGGCAGAAGTACAACTAGTGCAGCCACTTTCCATTATCTATCCATCTCACGCAACAGGGAGCCAGCCTATCGTCATATTGAGCATGCTTTTCAAACTCCGGGTTAATATTGTCTTGAAAAAAGACACTATCACTTTTTACCGACGTGCGATTAAAACACGAGACCCTAGCAATGCTCGTACCATGATACAACTGCAATAAACTGAAATATAATTGAACATTCTGTAACTTAATTATTTTCAAGTTGTCAACTGTAAAAAGAATCGTTCAAATCTGATAGGTAAATTTTGCGATTAGTAAAGTTCAAATAACTTGTTCGTCTTAATGTTAATATAGATAATTAGTCTAAAATTTTGGTGAACTTAGCTCTCGAATTTTGCGTTCCGTTCTATTTTCGTTCACCGCGTAAACTGCATCCATAGAATTGTAGGTTAAAATAAAATGTTCTCAGAACACGTACGCATACAAAGTTTCCTATGCCAAGAGCCAAATAATTTGTTTTCCTTTAAATTTCGCACTGTTTATAATCCGTTAGCTTCCGAAAGGTATAAACAACGAACAAAACATCGCAGAATAATATATGTACAGTTCCGAACGTAAATAATAAAACGAAAACTGACTTTCAGGGACTATATTTAAAACAGTACGAAGAGTGGCATCTCACCGCGCGGACATGATCGCACGCCATTGACTGGAAGATGTTCAACTTTTTTAAAAAGAAGGGTAAGGCCGAGATCGCGCCGGAAACGCCCGAAGGCACACGAAAGCGGCCGACCGAGCGATCGACTAGACGCGCCTCAGTCGAGGCGCGCGCGCTCCCTCACGACAATGATCTGACGAACGAAAAAACCGCAACGCTGCAAAAAGATGTAGTAAACCTTCTTATCCCCGAGATAGACTACAGCCAGAAGAGTGGAGTCGGCGCCCTACTCCAAATAATGGCAGGCAAGAGGAGGCGAAATAGAAGGAAAACGCGCGCGGACTCGTGCCGCGTCAGTCCGCCCAGAGAGACGGTCTCGCAACGCAGGAACTCAGATACGACGCGGCCGCAAGACACGACGCCCACGCCCGACCAAAATACACGAGTCGAGCCGAACACTCCGCACACGACGAACGATTCGGCAGATTTCGTCAAAGCGCTCGTCCTGCAAAAATACGCGAGCAAGCCCGAAACAAAACAACAGCACGTGTCACTCGTTTACGTATCGAATGAACCCGAATTGGATGAGAAACGACACGCGGAGGCATTACTACGAGAGATAGCTCGGAGCATAGACTGCGACATTGATATAAATGAAAACAAACAAATGGGCAACGGAGATAGTAAACCCGATGACGCGGTGTACGAATCCGTTAACAAAGACATTGTTTCGTACAAAAGCGATCTCAAAATCGAACTGGACAAACTACTACACGAAGATGAAACGAATAAAATCGAGGATAAAGACGACAAAGGTGAAACGGGAAGTTTGGATTCTCCAGCGAATAAAAAGAAATCGAATCTCAAAATACCAAAATCGGACAACGAGGGTTGTTCCGATGACGATAGATCGGATTGTGGGAAGAAACGTGTCACGTTCAGGAAACACGTCATCTTCGATGACGGCGAACAGCAGACGGATGACGAAATCAATTCGTCATTCGAATCTCTATCATCAGAAGAAGAAAATCAATATCTAGAAGATGCACTTCCTGATAATGATGAGCTCCTTGGCGGTGTGATGGTGACCCGTGAGGAAGACAATAAGACAGTAATAAGTGTGCCTGATGATGAATCAATAAAGATCAAAGTTGAATGTTTCGATGATGGACTTAAAAGGATTTCAAGTGATAACAGTGACAGTGGTTTTATTGAAATGAGTGAAAAGACTGATGAGACGGAAAAAGAATACGTCGAAAGTGAAGTCAGCGAGAGTGAGAGTGAAGAGGAGATAGTAGAAGCAATAGAAGAAATTATAGAAAGAGAAGTGGAGAATGAAGACACGACGGATGACGAGTGAGTAAATTTTTTACCTTTGTTAAATAATTCGGAAACCTTGTTGAGTTACAAATAGTTGAGTTTCTCAATAATATGATATTTATATATAATTTTAGCTCTAATTCTATAATACATTATTAATAATTTTCGTTTAATTTTAACAATAAATAATCCAAATACAAATATACTTTAAAAAATTCAGATTAAACTGCGTAGAACATTATAACTGGGCTGAAATCTTTAACTAAACCTAAATCTTTGTGTAAAATGCTAACTGCTAAAAGTGAAGCCACACAAAAGTCGCCAATCGATAACAATCGTCTTCGTAAGACGTTTCTCTTACGATCAATTATTGGAAATGTTTTAAACAATTAAACAAAACACGAGCGTAATTTTTGAATTTCGAATTTGTATAGAATACAGTATCTAGGTAAATTTAAATATTACAAAACGCACGAATTGCTTGTTGTATTCGCTTCCTGAGGTTTGGTGCCAAAATTCGTAAAACAAACTAAATAGATTTATTATCTATGTAGCCCGATTTGTTTTATATCTGTGTCGAAAAAATCGTTAGTCATCTAACTAATTTAATCTGTTCAAAATGAAGATTTAAAACTTACAGACAAAAAAAAACAAACAAACAAACACTAGAAAGCGCCACCGCCGCCTGTCGTGCACCGTCTCCAATCAGCCGCAGGAGCTCCCGCAAGTTTTGTTCCACGGCGTCTTTCCAGCGATATCTGAGTCGGCTGACAGGTCGGCAGCCATTCAAGGTTCCAAGATACGCTCTCTTGATGTTACGGTCATCTCCCATTCTCAACACGTGGCGTGCCCAGCAGTGTCTGGGCGTTGGTTTCCCCGACTTATCTAATATGTGACAGTTAAAGAAATCTAGTCACCATGGAATTAGTTACTTTAAACCTAATCAATAATTAATTAAACATATTTTTGTCCTTTTTCTAGCTATATGTAGACGGAACAATACCTTCTCTTTTATATCCTTCTATTATTTGTCCTTTGAACTCATTCCGTCCTTACAAGCAATCCATACACACTTTCTTCGTTGTACGCCCATCATCTCTCTATACAATATGCACACACCAGTGACGCAACCACCAGACTGTTTGTAAAGTCTTTATTTTTAATACATTCCCATCTTGACCATATGCAATCTCTTTTCATCCTAAAGATATCTTTATTAAAAAAATATTTTTTGAGCTCTGAAAATCTTATTATTTGAATTAATTACACAATTATTAGAGGACTAAATAATTAATAACGCCTTTTCTATCTTTCTACATTCTGTTCGAGTTTAATTTATTGCATTTCTGAACGCAAACAAAACATTTCCCGCGTTCGTGCGTCACTCGTACATATGGCGGCAAAAAACAACGAACTGTCACTTCCGACGAAAGACAAATGTTAACCCAATTGAAATACAGAGTGAATAAATCTTTTTTCTGTAATTGCGTCTTTTAGATCGTTTCTTTATTAGTATTTGAAAAGTGAACCTACAAAAAGCTAAAAAAAAAAGAAATTTGAACGTCATTTTTGTATGGAATGCAGTGCCTCAGTAGTATCACGTATTACGTATACGGTCCAGCTGCAACACTGTGGTCCCGGGTTCGATTCCCCGGGTCGAGAAAATTGATATTGGGTTTTTCAACTTGATATCACCACGTAGTTTGGAATTTGTGCTCAATACGGCGATAAACTCGCCACTTATCACATCATCGGACGGAAATACAGTGAAATGTGGGTGCACTAATTGTACCTCTGTCTACCCCTTCGGGGAATACAGACGTCAGAAATGTTTTTATAGTTTAAATGTTACATTAATTTTCACTTTTTCAGAATATTAGACGATGCATATTGTCTATCAAATATTGTTTCATAAATTCCCCCATCGTCGTTTAGTTAATTAAAAACTTTTTTAATCTGTATCCGGAGCGCGCGCTTTTTTTGACACGACAAGGCCGTCATATTGCCGATTGACGCACAAACAAGCATTAATAGGTCTTGAATCACGATTTATTTTTACCACTTCGATGCGATGTTTGAGTTTGTTTTGCATTTAGTGTAACAATGTTTTGTTTTTGATGCGTGACTTCTATGCAAAACAAAGGAATTTTTAAAAATATGTTCTTCCAGCTTGGCAGAATGCTGTAAATACCTTTGACTGTTTATTATTTAGAAACATACAACATAACCTAAAATAATAATTTATTTAAAAAAAAAACATATTAAGCAGAAAGTACGACCAAAATCAACAAATACAAAGTGTAAAATATGTATTTATAAGCAAGAATTCACTGCACAAATGTATTTTTATCTATGGTCACATGTCAAAAATGTCTCTATGAAGTCGCTTAAGCTACAAAGAGGCAAAGGAGATAAGAATGTAACGGACATTACGCGAGATTTTGTCTAAATGTACCAAAAAAAATACTAAAATATTTTATTATTTAATTCATAATAAATAAATAAAGCTTTTAACTATACAATTTCAAGTATATAATAAACTTTCTAATAAAATTTTATACGTAAGGATTATTTTTAAATCGTTTATTGTACAAAATAATTCCAGACATCTAGACCAAGACCTGAGGCTAACCTATGTTTACTGTACGAATACCATAACGAATATTTATCAAGAGCAGTCGTTAATCCAGAAAGCTTTATATAAATAAAACTAAAGTTCAAACTATTTTCATGCGAATGTAACGATCTTGGCGAAATACTGTCCAGTACAATTCAAACTTGTGTTCTCATCTCCAAGATATAACATAGAGCAGCCCTGCTCATCGTTATTGTGTTCCATTAAATTGTTGTTACAGAACTACACTTCGCTAGCTAGCTTGTAATTGTTAAAATGGCATGAAGATTTGATTTTGTTTTTTTATTTAAAAAAAAAACGAGAAATATAGCGCTGTACACTTGAATAGTTTGGTTAGACGACATAAATATTGTTTCAGCTCTGTAGCGCATTTAAGCTTAAATTTAATGTGAAATACCATTACCTTAAAAAACGCAACTAGAGTAAACGGCTATTTTTTTAAATATTGGTAATATTTAAAAAAAACCCTTCACTCTTAACTGTTAATCATATTATAAACACAATTATAGTAACGAATTATAGAATTTGCGCTAACCTCCACCACAAAAAGGGTAGGCAGAGATTACGTATACATTCGGCACGATCCTAGAACACCGCTTATTTCTACATCCATACATCTATGTTTACGAGTACTTCTTACATCGTCTTTCTTTAGTATGTCACTAATAATATAAGTCCTGGGATGTCCCCTACTGACACTACCACTCTCTTTAGCATTATAAAAACAATGCTTCTTCTATCTGAATTTCAGGAAGACGCTGGTGTCGCAAGAAAACAAGTTCCAAACCCAAGTGGCCGCACTCACAGAGCTAGCGGACACAAGATGTCAGGAGGCGGAGAAGGCTCGCGACATATTGGTCTCCTACAGGAAGGAGATCGAGGCGAAGGACCTGGAGATTGAACGTGAGCATACTTTTTATAATAAATTTCCCAACCCGGGATTCGAACCTGAAACCATTCCAACTAAGACTGAAATATCTTTTGCTTGAGGAATGGGGCATCAAACCCACGGTCATATTTTGCAAGACTTGAGGCAGCTCCTTAACCATTAGTTTATAGGATCTTCAAAAGCTTCTTTGCTAATTAACCTAGTTCGCAATCGATGGGTAACATTAAATTCCTGGTTTGTACTTTGAAGTCGATATAAAGAATGTATAATATTTCTTTGGTCATTGGTCTCTTAAAGGTGAACGCACGAACAAACATATATTTTGATATATTTCTTACAAACTCGTGACAGATATAATGCAAGACGTAACAAAGCAATTGGCTCACACCCAGGTGACGGTAGTCGTTGCAATGAAATAAATTTACATTTTCATGTCATGATGAATTCGTGAATTTGTTTAATTGGCAATAAAGAAGATAAAATCTTTTAGATTTATTTGTTCTCCTAGGTATATGATATACACTACAATTAAATCAAAAGAAAATCATCATCTCAATGATATGGTGATAGGCTCCCCCCTCAAGGGACGAATAGACATGGCTCAGAATGTCTACACTAGTTATATTTCTGCCTACTCCTTCCGCATAGGGGTGAGTTACTAATCCACTAATTTTAATTACATCTGTTTTCTAATTACCAGAATTGAAGTCTGAATTAGCGGCAGCGTATAAAGAAACAGAGCTGGTGCGACAGAAGAGTCGTGCGCTGGAGGAGGAGATAGTGGCCGCCAGGAGTCTCTCCGCTAAACTTGCTGATCAGCTACAGAGGAGGAATGGTGAGATGGATAGATACTCTTTAGCGTGCTGCAAAAGCCTTTCCTTCTCTCTCCCAAATTAAAAAGTATATTACTCTTGTCGGCGGAGCAATCGCCGCTTATTTCTATTTTCTGCTTTGGATTTGACAGCTTTCCAAAGCTTTAAGGTCTTTTCCTAGTTCTTAAACAGTTTCTTAAGTAATTTAACCAATAATTATTAATTCCAGATGAATCGGTAAGACAACTCAAGTCTGAGCTGGAAGATGCTCTGACACGACGCGCTGAACTGGAATCCAGGCTGCTGGAGTTGGAGAAAGAGAAAGATAGATTGGAGCAAGAAAAAGAGATAGAAGCGCAGAAAGCGAAAGAGGTTAGATATCTTATACCATTACCTATGACAGTGTTATGAAACAAAATCCCTTCGCCGCGTCTGAAGACGATAAATTCAACTCATTTTCAACATCGAGATATACATTAATAGAGCAGACGCTGCTCACTGACTCCATTCGGTCGCTTGCTAGCTCTTTAGCATCAAAAAGACCTAAGGATTTGTGTAAATGAATAAGCGTTACAAACAATCTAGCGCTGTATGTTTGAATACGTTGTTTAGACAACATAAATATTGTTAGCGCTGCAGCGGATATAAACTTACCGAAATGAACCAAGACTTCTTAATGACAGAATACTCTCCAGCAATATCTTCTCCTGCAGGCTCTATCAGCCGCGGAGGCAAGCGGCGCTAAGTGGCGAGTCGCGCACGAGGCGGCGCGCTCGCAGGCCGCCGCCCGCGCCGAGATCATACTGGCGGACTGCGAGTGGAAGATGAGAGAGTTGGAGAAACGAGCGAGAGATGCGGAGAGAGAGAAGATGGAGGTAAGAATAAGAGATGAGACGGTGTTGACATCCAATACACTGTTTTTTTTACATTCTTACTTCTAAATGTTATAACTCAGTTTTTTTTATTATTTACTTTTATTTTTTATTTGCGCTGTTTGATATGAAACTGCATTAGATGACAATACGCTTCGGGTCCGTTATAATAGATGCCTTAGGCTTTGCCTAAATCTATTGGCATTAAGAGCTAGGAGACCTTATTCAAGTATTTGGTACAATTGGATAAAGTTAACGAGTCTGGAAGCCGCCAAGTTGGCAAACGAGCACACACAGACAACTAGTTAATGAGTAACAGATGTGTTCTCTTTGAATAACAGACGATGGGTTCAACAAAAAAAGGATATTTCCTTTAACTAACCATTCATACCTCTATCATATCTTGGCAACTCTTTCTTTAGTATTAAATCAAAATATACAATAAAAAAAATCTATACATTTGTGTGTAGTTATCACAAACAGTGGAGAGTCTCCAGAATTCCGCACATAAAGCGGAACTGCAGCAGTTACGTGGCCTGGTCGGTGAACAGCAGCACTCGCTCCAGAACTTAAGCGGCAGGCTCCAGGAGCTGGAGTCCAGAGAGGACGAGCTGAAGCTGGAAGTCCACCGCTTAGAGGAACTGCTGGAGAGGGAAGTTCGGAACGGGAAGGTGAAGACGGAACTGCATTTGCAGGTTTGTGGTATTCTGTGACTTGATGGAATAAACTTGCTTCAAGCGTCTGTTCTTTGGAGGTAGACAGAGATGTAATTATATTCCAAATGAAAATCGAAACATTTTAGCAAAAAAGCGCTTTTTCAATGTATTCGTTAATTCCTTAGTGTTTGAAGTACCCTCTATTTAATTAATTTTTTCTTCATCTACCCTACCAGCTTTAAAAACTAAACGTAATGTCTACAGGCTGTTCAAAGTTTAAAGTTGGAACATTCGAAAGAGATAGAATCTTTGAAGACGGAACACGCGGCCGCGACGTCCTCTATGACGGCTCGACTCGCGTACGAACGAGCGGCGGCCGAGCGGAGCCGAGCGGCCATCTTGCAGCTCAAGGAGGAGGCGGAGCACCAGGCGGACAGGAAACTACGAGAGATCACGGTCAAAGTTAGTGTTATTTGTATATAATATATATATCGCCAACTCAAATATATCGTGTACAATGACTTTTTATTTACTATAAAGACATGTTTTACAAAATCCCCCGTCAAGTGTGTCGTGACAATGACATTAGTTTATTATAAACAATCCTATATTGAGTCTTAACAGTGTCACTTTAAGGTGTATTTTGTATTGCTTTATAAGTTGTATGATTGGGACGATATTGCGCTTACAACATATCTACAGTACAGTGATATCTTTGTCGTGTACCGTCATTACGTATCCATAGTTCGAAAACCTGAAGAAGGAGCTGGTGGAGAAGGAGGCGTACTACGAACGCGCGCTGGTCGAGGCCCGCAGCCGCGCCGACTGGGACGTGCTGCAGCTGCGACATCTGTTGGACAAGGCTGACATCGCGTACGCCAACAATATAGAGCAGATGACGGAAAAATTTGAAAAGGAGAAAGGTAGGGTAGTCGTGCAGTCCTGCGTCCAGCGGTGGACAAATAGTAGCAATGTTTAATGCTTTAGTTTGCAAGGTCGCGTCACGTTTGGACGCATTTCGTTACATAATAAAAGAAGGTAGATGAAATCTTTAACTTTTATTATTTTTTATAGAAAAAGCGTTGAGTACCTGTGTATTAAAGATTTTTTTTGTTATTTTTACACGTCTTTAAATTTCTCGCAATTTTTTATTATTTTTAAAAAGTTTCGCTTCTAATTAGAGTTAACCTAATTTACTTGTTAAAGGTAAATAATTCTTGGTGTTAGTCTTAAAATGTATACATGTATATGAAAAATAAGTTAAAAAACCTATCATATCAACTTCAAGTCTAATTCTATTGACCTCAATTGACGGCCTGGTTGACATTGAATATTACATAAAAAAATATTAATTCATGACCATTCTTTTCATTTCTCCAACAGAGCGTCTGACAGAAGAATGGAGTGAGAAGCTCCGTGTGGTAGAAGAACAAGCAGCCACAGCAGCAGACGAAGCGAGAAGACAGCTGGAGACGACGCGCAGCAAGATGCTGGCGGACAAATACGAGCAGACATCCAAGCTGAAGGAACAGCACCGGGTTGACATGGGTAATACTGGTACATACGTTATAGAGCAGAGATGCTTAACCCCTTATTACTCGCAAACATATTCTTACATTATAGAATTTATACCACTTCCAGCATAAGACCATCATAGCTTAGGTCAGCGGTTCTCAACCGGGGGAAGGTAATCTTTATGTTTGCAGGAGAAGCCCCTGACAGTATTAAATTATATTTTTAATAATGAAACAGCGATGACCGACAGGTAGATAGGCTGTCGTCGCTTTTAGTTACATTGCTCCATTCAATGGCTTGATTTCGTGTAAAAAAATGTATTTTTCCTAGATTAAAATTCTATTTTTAGTGGGGGGTGGCTCACTAATAGGTTAAGAACCACTGGCTTTGGTTAATTGTCATCAGTTACACGAATGTACTCGACCGGTGATACCACGACTCCAAAGTCGCGGTAATTTTCCTCTTTGTAACCTTTCCTTATCAGAAGATGGGAAAAGAAAAAAGCCTGTATTCCCCAAGAGGTACGTTAGAAAAGTATGTTTTTCCGTCCCATGTTTTGATAGGGAGCGAGCCTATTGCCGTATCGGGCACAAATTCCAATCCGGGCTAATATCGCGTTGAAGACACCAAAATATCAATTCACCGCACCCGGGATTCGAATCCGAGACAAATACAACTGCGACATCGAGACAGTTAAAGGTGGACAATTTGCAACTAGGCGTTTTAAAGATGCTCATGGGTAGCTATTAGAACTAAATAGGTCCTATACTAAAATCCAATCCATTTCTCATCTTCCATGTAACTAAATGTAATATTCCAAGCTTTCAATTGTAATAACTTTTTTTAAGCCGTGTTCATAATTCACAGAGAAGCAGTGGGAGCAATTTATGACAGATAAAGAGAGCTGCTTGTCGCGTATGAAGAGTGAGTGTCGGCAGGAAGGAGAAGAAGAAAGAGTCCAGAGGGAAAAGGAGTTAATGAGAGAGATTGCAGGTAGAGTACCTTCTCTTCCACAGACAATAGTCTTATAAAGACCAAAGATACAATAGCCAATAGAAATGTCTCTGGGTTGTCATCATTTTACTTAAAGAAACTAAATTATTTTTTTTTTTATTTCTAGCAACTTTGAAAAATATTTACGGTCTACGTTAAAATAAATTTCTATTTTCTTTACCACATTTATCCATTTCAAATTGAAACTTTTAATTTTATTTTGAATATAAAAAGAATTTAAATTGTATTTCCTTTCTAGAACTGAAATCTCAAATTCAATCGAAAAGCGTTGAATTTGAAAATTTGGAAGCGAAAGTGGCAAAATGCGGACGCACCTTGACAGTCACGGAACAAGAACTTAGGTAAGATTCATTTTACTCAAGATACGTTGACGTGTCTGCATGCATTGCTCATCCTTTGTCTTTCTAAAATCTAAAATAAATAACCGAAATATTTATTCACACCTACTTAATATATTTTCATGTTAAATAAAATTAAATAAAGTTTTAAGAACATGGCATGATCCGCTTGATTTTCATGGATTTATCTCAGATACCATTAAAAAGGTTGTGTCATTTGTTGTTGGTAGCAAATATGTCGCAAAGGAATAATTATCATTAGTTTTTTTCTTGTAAATAACTTTTTTTTTATGATTTTTAAATACTAATTTAAAAATGATATATTGTCTTTTGGACAAATTTAGCTACCTGTTGCATGTTATAATCAATATGTTATAACAATCATATCATAATAACAAATATTTAATAAATAAATACCAACAATATATTTTCACCAGCACTATAATTCCCGTACATTTATAAACATTGAAACACTTCATTAGAAAAATGTCCAAAAGGCAGTATTGCACTAAAATACTCTAAAAATAAAAATTCACGTTAAACGAATAACAAATTAGTAAAAAAAACGCAGAACATTGCATATAAATTGACAATATTACGTTTTAAAATGCAATTGCAAAAAGTAGATGAGAACTTACACTTTTATTTCACAGACACAAAATATTTTTTTGTAAAATCGATAATATAATTATCGATTCGATAATTATTTTCGATACAGTAATATATCGGAAATTTATAAAATAAAGTTTTATTGAAGTCGTTAACAGTAATTGCTTTGATAAAGATTTAAAATGGCGGGAATGAAAGACATGATGGTTGTCCTGACAGTTGCAGCTGGCTTGGCGCCTTGGTTGCCGCGTCGAGCGCTTGCGTGCTCATGGGATCCCTCCGCCTCGCTCTCGCAACGTTTTTCCTCTCGCTCGCACTTCTATTTTACATATACAATGTTAATAAAAAGAAAAATTCAAATATTAGTTATCCTGATACATAATTCGTATCTTTAAATACATAAAAGTTTCCGAAGTGATTCGTTATTTTTAGGGCTAATATTAAAAATAAATTTCTGTTTTTTTTTTTTAATATAGTATAACGTTGTACTGCCTAATTGGACTGATGTAAGGACATAGATAATAAACCAAAGAGAAATATAGATTCGAAACCAAAATAAAAAAAAATATTAATTAATTTTAAGTCGAATACATTTACTTAATATACCTAATTGTATTATTAGGGATTTTAATTGATAATATAAAAAAGGATATAAAAAATTTACTTACTTTTTTATCTTTCTTCTAAACTTGTCTTTGGTTTAAAAATTCACAAACATATTCTAAATATGATCTAGTCATTATCATGTCATTTTTGTATTTTATATTAATTGTATTATATTATATTTAATCTATAATCTTGTATAAAGCTTTTGTAATATTTCATTTTATTTAATTCTGCTCAAGATATCTTGCAAAATAACGTATTTTGTATTTTATTATTAACTATTGCTATATTTTATTACGAATTTCGATACTTTATTGAAATAAAATACGTAAAATAATCATGTTATTTGTTTTTTTTTGTATATATTATTTATTATTATACATTCATAGCATGTAACATTTTTCCATATAATGTGGTAAGAATGATCAAATCTTTTATTTATTTATCATCTTTTTTTTCTTATAACAGTCAAATTTAATAATTAACACAAATTTTTTGGACCTATACAAAATATAACAAAAAAACTTACTCTATGGTTTTCAAGACACAGTTCTACCAACATTTCATTAATGACAAATGACCGACTAAAGTTTTATCCCCAAATCCGACTAACCGTCTAACAGAGAGGCACTTGCGCGGGAAAAAGAAGAAAGGGAGAAGAGAGGAGAACAAGCAGTAAAGCTGCATCAAGTGGAGAAAGCCTCCAGGGAGCAGATCGAGCACTTGACGAGGAAATGCGCGTGCTTACGTAAACTGTAAGTTTTTTTTAATTAATATACTTAATAAAACATCTTAATAAAATAGATACAAAAACACCAGCTAATAAAAAAAATGTTAAAGATTGACACTAATTTTAATAACTATTAGAACTTCGAATGACTGTCTTAAAGCATATCATATTTACTATTGACTTTTTTTTACTTTGACGCTTGACCGAACTATGGTTTCTGTTCTACTTGCTTCTGGATAAACCGAAAAAAACTCTAGAAAACAATCTGCATCAAACCATAGACACAATTCTTTGACAATTTATTTTTTCACGGAGCGATGTACTTTTAGTTTCGATGACATGCGCGCGCGTCTGTCAACATGCGAACAAAACGCCGAACAGGAAGCCAGAGCGAGAGAGAAGGAGATGCACTACTTACGAGCAGAAGTTGCCAGACTCACCAAGATGTTGGTGGAACAAAGGTAACGGTTTTTTCTGACGATATTACTCTGAAGAGGTAAACAGAGGTGTGACTAGTGCATCCACTTTTTACAGCATATAGTACTTTTGTCAGACGCCGGGGTTCGAACCTGAGACCTCAGCGTTGCAGCCGTCCCGTAAAACAACTGCAACACCGACAGTTAATGTAAATGTCATGTTTTAAACGTCAAGCAATTTGTTTAACTTTTAGTTTCGTTTATTTATTTAAAATCTAGAAGTAGTTGTACCTCTGTCTACCCATTCTTGGGATACGGACGTGTTTATGACTTATATACTGTTTTTTACAGTTCACCAAAACTAGGTGCCAGAACTCGCGCCGATGGCTGTGAAAATATAACCAAAGCGGACGACACTTTCTTGTCTACAGACGAAGATAGAAACACGACTCAACGAAAGGGTGAGATATTTTTATGTAAGTAAAGAAATTGCTTATTAATTAATAAAATATGGGCATATTTGAAATAAATTGTTGCATACGAATTGTAAATTAAATATAAAAAAAATCACAGGAGGAACATCCGAAAAAGGCCGACGACGCACCAAAAGTTGACAAAGCCGCATGACGTCTGCATGAACCTGCCAGAGACAATGGAAAACAGCCAAGAAACTACTTAACCGATACTCCTAGATCTTTAAACAATCTGTGAAACTCTAAAATGTATTGTTTAGTGTTTGACAGATTTTTAAAAAACACCTAAGTCTATGAATAGAAATAAAATATCCTAGTCGTCTGTTTCTCTTTCATTATTTTAACTCCTATATTATATTCTTTTTATTTAGACTGACATATCATATATATAAAATAGTGATCAATTCATCTCCATGACAGTTTTAAAATAATTCATACAATAGTGCAATAAAAAAACAAAGAAAGTAATAAAAAATTACACGACAGAAGTGTCGTTTTTACTCTGTAATTGCGAAAGCCAAATTTTTCCATAGACATAAATGCGCGGGAAATTAATGTATTATAATTAAGATCTTTGAAGCATCATTTTCCAATTAATGTATTAAAAGATAAAACAAATGTATATGTCTTTGCATCAATAATTTAGTTGTTTAACCGACTCATACGGGAAAAGAGTGAATAAAATGCACTTGGAATATGTAAACATGTTATAATAGGCAACAACAGCACAAAGGTAGACACATTTTACATAAAACTAAACATCACGAGCCGGCGAGAGTCGCGGAGCAATACGTAGCGTATCTAAAATGACGCGTGCGTACGCCTGCGTGGCTGACGGGAGAGAGAGAGCTCGGCGCCCGCGCGGTGCGGGGTGCCCGGGCCTACACGAGCTGCGCGAGAGTAATACGCATGCGCAAGAAATCCGCGCCTGCGTATTGGCCGAACGTGCCTGCGCCGAGCTTGCGACTGCGCACTACGTTTCGACTTAATCGTAGACTCGCCACAGTTGTAAATTATTACTATGCATTACAGTAATATAAATACTTTATACTCTTTTGTGATTCAAACGGAACGCGCCTGAAAGAGGAAAGGGTATTAAATGTATAAAATAAAAATGATGTAACTTTGTTTATTACAATATTACTTATGAAAAGTGTTTTTTTATTTATTTAAGTATTAAATATGTCAATGTAAATTGTCTTTAGAACAGAGCACACACAAACACAGGAAATGTTTTTTTTAAAACTCTCTTTCTAAAATAAATTCTTGTCGACATTTATATCTGTCAAAAAATAATTAAATTAATCGTGACTAATTTTCGTGTGAAAATATTTTCAACGTCGAGGTTTTTATATTAAAAATTGATCTCGTGTTATAAATTTTCATACAAAACTAACACTAAATGAATATATAGATTATAAAATGTTATCTAATATTTTTATTATAATCTAGAAAAAAATACTATTTTTTAAAACAATTATATTATCGCCGTTTAAATGGTTTCACACATCGCTTTAAAACTAAATAATTCATCAACCATTCTCTTGTAAGCTATATTCTTGCAATTTATTCAATATTATGTAAGATAATTTTTTTTAATAAAGTTGTATTAACTCATGCACCTTGTAAATAATTATGTATTTTATAATTAAACGTATTACAAAAATAAAATTCTCATTTTATTTTTATTTCTATAAATAAACTGTGCTCTCCCAAAGGATGGACAAAGATGCAACTGGTACACCCACATTTCGCCGTATTTTTGTTTTGCTGTCCCATATTAGGGGACCAGCTTATTGCTATATCGGACACAAATTCCAAATCCCGGGCTGATATCGAGTTGAAAAAAACATCACCTCGCCCGACCCGAAATTCGAACCCGTGTATATATTATGAGTAGCATATAATTTAATAAAAATAGAAATTACATAAATATTTGAAATATTTCATACTTTATTTCTTTTAATTCAATTAAAAACAAAGTGCAGATTGGCATCCTGGTTTTTGTGTAGTTTACAGGTTTGGCCACTCTTGGCGCTAGTGCCACGCCACAGAACGCAGTAACTGGCAGTAACTATGCAAAAGAGAGGGTAGGATATTAATGGATATTTATAAATTAACTCTCATATGACTTTTTACATCATCAGGTCTTATAATACAAAATCATACGTCTTATATATTTGTCTGGACAATATTTACGTAACGTATGTCGCTAAATACAAACATTTCTTCTTTCTGTAATTTCTGAGATTAACAGAGATGTAATTGATTTATAATAAATATGGAAAACAAAGTATTTATCAATCGTTTATTTCTTTCAAGTTATTCTCTGAAAGCAAAATATTAAATGAATTTGACAATGCCAAATTGACATTTCTTGGTTCAATGTATTTATTGTGAATCCTAACCTAAAACATTGTAATAATCGTTGATGCAATATAAAACAAAATGTCCAATAGTAATTTATTTTTGAAGTCGGGCTTTGTGCGAGCACCTCTTCAAAACGGCGTCGGACGTTACGTCTGTCAGCTACAAAGAATCGTTTTGAAGTTCTGCAAGAGTCACGGAGGAAGTAGAGGGATTCGGTAATTACGAAATATTTAATTTCGTATATTTATAAGATACATCCAGCAGTGGACATCTGTTACCTGAAGAAGGTTTATTAAAATTCCTAAGGCCTTCAGATTGCTGTTCTAGTTAAGAGCTAACCCCAGATAGTAATAAACAAACCTCTTTTGTATTTAACAAGTCGTGCTGTAGATTCTAAAACACTTATGGCTATATTACATTTTAATAAAACCTTCTTCAGGTAACAGATGTCGACTGCTGGATGTTAGTTTCCTCCATGAATCTCTTAAAAACAGTCTCTTACGGTTGTCTAGTAGACTGTTGGTCCACGTTTGAAGTCTACATTTACCCTTAAATATACTAAGTTGTCTATAACACCTGACACCACAGACTAAATTACAAAATTTCCGACTGAAATATTTTTTTTTTATATTATGATTTCAGAGATTACATAGAACAAGATTTGGTGGATTTTGCATCAAAAAATCCCAGTGTGGTCGTCTATCTGAAGCCAAGAAGACACCGCAGCCCCATCGTTGTAGCCGAATATTGTAAATATAAGTTTATGAAAAATCTTTTTTTTTTTCGTTTTTATTTTTTATTATATTAGCTTTCACGTCTCTTGGTTCTAGCTCATTGTAAAATACCACACTTTCGTGTCTTCTACAAAAATCATAATATTTAAGTCAATATAATTAATAAATTTTAAATACTGTAATCCTTAAGAAATATTATATTTATCGTTGAAAACCATATGAACAGATGTAGCAAGTAAATTTATGTCTAGATTCATATTTTATCTAATAATTTCAGTAAACGGTGACAGAGTTTGGATGAGTATGCATAACAAAACCCAATCGGAGATAACAAAATGGATTGAGGTGTTACGAACCCAGCAAGGGGATGTATCAGCGACAAGACTCCGTAAATACCAGCACACTGATTACCCATCAGTCCAGGGTCCTTGGACACCTTTCTTGTACAAAGATCCAAAGCTGAACATTGCAGAACTGCCTGATCAAGAATTTGGTACCAATAACAGACTCCCAATGAGCGCTACGGAACAACTGAAGATAATGTTTGAGAAAAAGCAACTTAAAATTGAACCTAATGAAGAATGACAAGTTTAGAAGAAAAAAAAACTGAATCCGTAAAAAATTATACACAAATAACATTTAGTGATTCATTAGTAACAAATAATGTGTGAATTTTTATACATATAAGTGTTTGTACATAGAAATAAATTAGTTTTTATTTGAATAGAAACAAGAATAAATAGTGATAAATAAATTTCTGTTTTCAATTAATCCAAATAGAATACTCACACCTTGAGGGTAGGTAAAGAAATGAATTCTCTTTGACGTAATCTTGGAATTGTCTTACGTGTACTTATATGTTTTTTACCTAACTGTTCTTACAAATGTTAGAAAGGTCAGAAAATATTATAAAAAAAAAAACAGTAATTAGTCAAAATCATTTATTTTATAATGTTCACACACAAACCTTCGTAAACAAAAACAGTAACTTTTTAATTGAAATCAAATTCTCTTCTAATCTTTTACAAAAAGTTTATATTTAATACCTCAAGTCTATACTCCATAAAGGGGTAGGCATTGGTGCAACTAGTGCACTAACTTCATAAGTTTTTCCATCCCACAATGTGTTAGGTGGTGAGCTTATCATCATATCGGGCACAAATTCATATTAGTAATACAAAAATTATATTCTTGATAACTAGCATAACTAGGTTCTTAATAATGAGGCTATTTCCGCCACAAGACAAAAAATATATAACATTCTAACATAAAGGAAAATATATTAATGTTACAGAGTACATATCAGTGTTTCCCAATATGGGGCCCACGCCCAAGAGGGTAATTTGATTATTAGGGGGTCACTTCAAAAATGAACTCTGTATGTATCTCACCCTTTGTTATACTTAACATAAGTATAGACAAAAAAGATTGGGAAACACTGGTGTATATTGTTCATTTATTGTATACGGTACTGGTAACGTATTGAGTAAATAAACGATGATTTAATTAATTCGCGTTATTGCATAATATGCCCAGGATCATTATAAACTAACGAAATTCATAACTGATCATAATAATCTTTTAATATTCGTATCTCTTTTCAGTACGTATTTTTAGTAGAGATATATTTAAATAACCTAAAATTATCTGCTATTCTAACTTAAATCTTAACGTAATGATAAATATTAGTTCACAATTTGGCATTTTTATTATTTTTAAATTATCTAATCTTTTTTTGGGCCTCTCTTTGTGTCTACTTTTCTATGAAATATTTGATTCTACACAGTCTTTGTTAAGCCGTCTTTTTTATACCTTTGTTATGAGAATTTTTAATATGTATTTTAACATATCTAACCGATTTAAATTTCTTTCCGCATACTTCACACGCATGCTCATTTCCATTATGACTGTGAACTCTTCTCATATGAGTCATTAAATATGATTTGCTCTTTAGAACTGATTTGCAAATATAACACTGATGCGATTTACTGTGGCAGTTATTTATATGGGTTTTCAAACTGTGCTGATTACGGAATTCTTTATTGCATACATTACAAGCTACTTTGTTTATCTTACGCCATGTTGCTTCCATACCATCGTGTACGTACAAATTGTGTCTACGTAATGTTGATGGAGTTTTGAATTCCTTGTCACACTTGGAGCATGTATATCGTTCACTGCTGTGCCCCCACCGCATATGTTCATACCATGTTTTATATGGTAACAGTATACCGCACACATTACACTTGTTTTTCTTTGCCTTTTTCAATTGACTTTTACTTTTGACAGGTTCTTTTATGTTTTTATGTGTTAATTTATGTTTCTTAAATTCATTGAATGTTGTAAAATAATTAAAACATTCATCGCATTGTAATATTCTATTTTTTATTATGACCTCTAAATGTTGCGTATTGTGTATGAATAGCGAAAATCTGAAATTATATTAAACATGTTAGAAAAAAAAATTATTTGAAAAAAAAACATACCTATCACTTGTGTTCTCAGAAAAAAAATTACTAATGATAAGTTATAATTTTTTCAAATATGCAACCAGATAATTCCATTATGACTTTACAATGCCGACATGGCTTGACCAAAATTGAAGAATGGTACTGGATTTCTTCCCCAGTTTTATTTTTAAAATGATTAAATTAATAATCAAACAGTGGACTTCGAATATGCAAAGTAGGTACTTCATTTGAAAAAACCAAAAACTATCAGAGCAAGCCAAAAGATTCCTAAAAAATACAGAAGCCAACCGTAACCGGATGATTTCGAAGTCGAATTTTATTTGTTTGTAAACAGTAAAATTTACCTGTCAACGAATCCTTGTCCACAAATCCGACATTGATTATTATTTTCCGCATCATTTAATTTTTTCTCAATCTCTTCAAAGAGTTGTTCATTCTTAACGCACCAGTCGTCTGGTGCACAATTTTCAATTTTTACGTTTGCACTATAATCAAAAAGATTTACATTTCCATCTTCATATTCTTTTGGTTCCTCTTTTATAACAAGATTATTTTGATAATCCATTTTAGCTTTAATTTTTTCGTCCGTTTAAACTACTTTTAAATAATAAAAACCAAAAGTGGGTAAGGAGAGAAACAAATATTTTCATATGCAACTGTTTTGTCTGTAATGTCAGATGTCAATCGTTCAACATCAGCTATGAATTCAGTTCAGAAACAAAATTAACAAAAGTTGTAATGAGGAATTCATTTTATTAAATTAAAAAATATAATTAGTAAGATCTCATTCCTTTTAAATCTACTAAAGTTAATGAAACAGGAATTTGCTATGCGTTCAATATGATATCGGAGGACCAGATACTATGACAAAAAAAAAATTAAAACGTGGAATTATTTAAATATGAATTAAATTAAACTTTGTGAAATCATTAAAATAAATAAATATTTTTAAATCATACTACACCACGTTAATAATATATATGTATGTAAAATTATAAATTAAATAATACTTTTGGCCGTAAAGTTTAAAAATTGAAAGTAGAGCGAACGTCATGTACAGCTAATTTAATGTTTTAAAATAAAACGTGAACAAAAGCGTTTATAACTTTATTTTATCTACATTAGTTTGTTGTATGTTTAGCATCCCTGTAGTGATCCTTAATTAATTTTTGTAACCCACCAAAATGTTGACAATAGGTCATCGATATCAAGTACAGAAATATGTGATCGGTTCAGTCTTAAATTAATGTTATATTTGCACAAATTTTAGACTCAAAGACTATTTCTTAATTTTTATACTCTTAGCGTAACACGCAAAGCATTTGAAAAATTTATATTAAGATGCAATGATATACAAAAGTTAATAATAAATACTTTATTTATATCACAGCTTTAAAAAAATCTTTTTTTAACATTCAATTTGGGTAAATGATCTATTTCTTGGATAAATTCGTCGTAATCGCAACAGAAACTGTGCGTGCCGTCATTCGAGCGCCATTTTAACCACGAATAGTTTCTATTCCCGTCACAGATGTCGCTGCAAAACGTCAACGAGTCGATCATAGATGTGTTGTAGTAGGAGGAATTTATTGTTACAAATGCAACTGCACTTTCTTCTTCTGAGTCGTGTATGACCTACAAAAGAAAAATGGAATTTTTAATAACCATCATAAATAAGAATTTCGAATTTAAGTTCATTTAAAGTGTTACAATAACCACAGATAGCTATAAATGTACACCAAAGGCATAGATAGATTTAAAGCCAGCTTTTTAAAAAATTCTACATAGTCTATGGTATTGCCTGCTACCCTAGGATTTTTATAACCTTAAGACAAAACCTTTTGGAAAAAAGAATATTTCTTTTACCTGTTTTTTCTTCTCCGTTAATTCCTCACATCTTATTAGATAGGAGGAAAGGACTAGCTTTAGCTTAGATTAGATATTTGAATTTTGTTTGACATACCTTGTAATAATATAAAGGAACGGGCACCACTCCGTTGTTATTCTCGTCGGTGTGTAGGAACAACTCGCGTTGCTCACCGTACACGTCGGCCAGTGTACACACGCCGTGTGTACCAGTGTACACAGTCACCTTCCGTCCTCTACTGATGATACGTCGACGTACTGCCTGAGAATAAACTATTCATTATACTGTTTTGTTTAAGCTCATTAAGCTTTCATTTTTAATAGTGTACATACTACCTACATCTTCTAACGCAGCCCAATCCCCCGCGTTGCCCCTCATCCATTGCGGCGCGGCGTTCACATAATGGAAAGAGGCTCGCTGCTGGACCCGTAATGAGAAATCAGCGCGCGGCGCGAGGTGACCTCGTGTGAGGAACTGGAAGAAACAATTAAATTACACATGCGTTAATAAAAACCTCACGCCTGCGGTGCTTTGAGAAATAGAATATTTTGCCAATATTTCCGTCAAATGTGATATTTACGAATTGAAAAAACCCAATAATCACTATGCCCGATCCTGAAGACGTCAGCAATGCAACCGTAATACAAAGATATCAAAACGTATCTATCTAATAATAATTAAAAAAAAACATATCTCAAGCCTGTATTCCCCGAAGGGGTAGGCAGAGGTGCAACCAATGCACCCACATTTCGCCATGTGTTTTTCCGTCCCATAATGTGATAGGGGGCGAGCCTATCGCCATATCGGGCACAAATTCCGAACTCCGGGCTGATATAAAGTTAAAAAACCCAATATCATTTTTCCCGACCCGGGAATAATAATTAATAATTATTATTAATATTAATGTATATTCTATTACTTCTCACCTGTTTTTTTGTGATATAGAGCTGATCCATCTTGTCTCCGAGCGCGTCATTGATCCTTACTCTCTGGTTCTTCAGCGCGTATACATTTGACATACGAACCTTCCCGAACACACCCGTGTCTGAACAATAACTAACCTCAAAAATCTTCTACAAACATTAAATTAGATAGAATTTAAACTGATTTTAGTACATTATTTCCTGCTACACATTAGATTAAAGTACCCAATCCTTTTTGTACCCATACCCATTGTCGGGGATTAGGCGAAAAAAGGATTGATCAATGATTGATATGATACAAAAAGCTGTTATATTTTTGGAGACTGGAAAATGTCCCAATTAGGACGTACCACTGCCTACCCTATTACAGAATATATAATGCCTTAAACGTCATAAAAATGTTAGAGCAAAGGACTAACCAATGAACGATGGTCTCTTCCCACCCGACTGGTGGAATCTAATCGCTGGTGCTAGTTGATGCTGGACGTAGACCGTCCTCAGCAGTCCCTCGTCGAAACAAACCTCGTAGAGGGAGTAGAAGACACCCGCCACTTGGTAACCAACTCTAAGGGCATTCGGTAAAGTTCTTGAATTTATTGATTAGAATAAAGAATTTACCATAAACACATGTGCAGAGGAATTTAAGATCTGGGTACATTAGACAAAAAAAAATGGGACTTTATAACACAGTAGTAGTAGCAGATTTTTTTTTATAACCAAATTTAAAAACAAGGGCGCGGTGTGAGTAGATTTTATAAAGAGGTATTCTGAAAGAAGGGCGTGGTAAGTAGTTTAAAAAGAGGTATTCTGAAACAAGGGCGCGTAATGCGAGTAGATTTTAGAGGTATTCGAAACAAGGGCGTGGTGCGAATAGATTTTAAAAAGAGGTATTCTGAAACAAGGCCTTAGTAGTTTAAATAGAGGTATTCTGAAACAAGAGCGTGGCGTGCAAAACTGAAAAGTTCACTTAAAGTACCAGGACTACATAACACGGTAGTAGTAGTAGATTCTTTTAC
>JAABKM020000021.1:141986-154704 GCA_016277805.2 Papilio aristodemus | reverse complement strand
GGGCTGATATCAAGTTTAAAAACCCAATATCATTTTCCCCGACCCGGGAATCGAACCCGGGACCCCAGCGTTGAAGCCGTACCGTATTCCCATATTTAATTATTAAAAAAAGATGGCGCGATTCTTAAATTTTAAATTTAATTATTAGCTATGATACTGAGATGTAAGTGAATGAAATATTTTATTACTGACTTGTTTGGTCAAAAGCTTATTGACACAAACAGTTCAATTCCAGATGGTAGGTTGCACCGGAAGAGAGCTGAAGGCAGCTCAGCGGGGCTCCGGCTTCGAAGTACTCAAGCTCATAGCTGAAGACCCACGGTAAGAGATAACACGCCTGTGCTCCACAAAGAGGTAGACAGAGGTGTAACTAGTGACACTTTTTACCAGATTAGAAAAATTGTTTGTATAAGTGTTTTATATTTTTAAATATTCATTTATATAGAGTCTGAACATAATTCCGTATTACACTAATTTAAAGACAATATAATGTTATACTCAGATGCGGGGGCTCGTGGCTGGTGACGCGCGCGCGCCGGGCCTGCGCCCGCAAGGTGCACTCCGCCCGCGCCGGCGCCGCGCCCGCCCTGCTCGCCGGAGTCTCCGCTAGAGTTAAATGGCTGCCGTACTCTGCGGTACGATATAACTGTTTATATTTTAGAACTTGTAGATTTGTTATGTCTTAATTAGATAAAAACTATAATCTTTAAAGAAAATAAGGTCTATATAGTGTAACTGAATTTATCCATCACACCATTTAATTTATACATACATTATACATTACACTCTAGTGTAATGTATAATGTATGTATAAATTAAATTATCTATTACAGTTATCTATAACTGTCATGGATTAAATACAGTTACATCTTTAATAAAGTAAAATTGTAATATCAGGAAACAGAAGATCAGCCAGCGTCTCCGTCCCAACTCAGTCCCACGGTGGAACAGCAGATAAAGGAGACACTGCAGCGAGGACTGGACTGCATGAGTTCCACTGAGAGAACTGTACCTGAAGGTAAGATATGTGCTTCGAAGACGTCTTTAGACCTCACGAGGTTTTTTATTAAATGAAAATGAAATAGAATAAACTTTGTGCTTGATCTAAACATAAATTCAGTTTAATCGTTTTGATTTGTCCGCAGGTCACAACATGTCGACGGACAGTTTTGAGATGTCCAGTATGGAGCGCGCGCTGCCGCAGATACCGGAGCTGATGCAGGTCATATTATAATCTGACATTATTTTCAGGGAAATTACAAAATTCATTTGATATTTAAACTAATAAGTTCTAAATGGGTTGCCTTGTGAACACAAAGGATGTAGACGGAAGACGGGATGAACAGAATTAAGTATATTTCCTTTTCTTATCCATTCCTCTCTGATAAATCCTCTTCTCCATCTCTAACTGTCTTAATTATAAAAGAAAAGTATTGGGAACAGGACCAGAATTAGTGTTTCACCTTGTTGTAGACTGTATATTTATTATATTAAAATTATTTTTATGTGATTTTTTTTGTTATATAATTAAATGTTGGATGTTGGTGTGTCTCTCATTCATACATCTACCCACAAATGTATGATATTTGCAGGGCTCGTGGCGCTGCGAGGACAGCGTGGAGTACCTGGACGGTGTTCAGTTGGTGATGAACGCGGAGGGCGCGAGTCTACTGCCCCTGGCTATAGAGTAAGTCCTCGAGCACGGCCGCGGAATCGAATAGGAACTGAAGCGTATCCATTGCCCTATTCGATATAAAACTAGTATGGATTTTAAGTTAAACACCGTATTGTATATAATTACTTTCTTTGTATGAAATATAACGAAGTATATTATCACTATATTTCCTCTAATTGTCGCTTGTCTGTTGAAGCGGTCGTATATCTCACGGGAGACACTTCACGTGGCGCTGCGGGCCGCGCGCCGTCACCTTCGTGACGGGGGGCGTCGCCGCCGCGCTGCCCAGCGACACCAGGCCGTACGCGCAGCGCGGACCCTGGCTACAGGTCACAACACACCACATTAACTTAATAAACAAAAAGACCAAAAGATCATTTTAACAGAAGAAATTCATTATCCAATGATAGTTTTAGATATACCTCATAGTTTAGGTTTTTTACTATTCACGACCTTGAACAGATGTTAATACCGACCGAGCTGGCGCGCGAGATGTCGCCTCAAGTGTCGCCGCTGTCCCGCCTCGCGGACACCGACTCGGAGTCCGACAGCGAGGGCGAAGCGCCCGTCGCCGCGCCCCCCGCCCTGCCGCTCACGCTGCACTGGCCTCGGTACCGGCTCAAGATCACCATTGTACCTGATTGTGAATTCGTACCTTGACCTTGACGAGAGTGTAAAGTGATGTTAGAACAATAACCAATGATATACTGTAGATATATTTTATAAAGTCATCCATCACAGGTTTTCCAAAGTCGAATTGACTTACTGAGTTTAGAAAAATAAGTGACGAAATCTCAAGTGATTTTTATTTACCATTATTTTAAGAATCTCTGTATAAAATTATTAAGAAATATATAAAAAAAATAAAACAGTCATACTTTGTTTCATTGGAACAGAAAAACATATGGCGAAAAGTAGGGGCAAGTAGTTGCACCTCTGACTACCTCCTCGGGGAACACGGGCGTAAGGTATGTTTGTACATAAAAAGTTTGGTTTAAACATGCTAATCTCAGATACTAATCAGATGTAATAGATTTTTTAAATTTGTCCATCATCGCTCACTAATCTTTTTTTTTAAAAAAAAAAAGCGGCAAACGCGAAGTCGTTTATCTCAACAAAGAAAATAGTATCATAAATGACGTTTAAGAAAATTTTATGAAAAAATAATATCTATCTCGTTTTTTCTTATATTGTATCTGCTAAATGTTTTTTTTAGTATAATAACGATAATAACTTGTTCAAAATACCGGTATCCAGAGCTGAGAAATGTTATCCGCTATGCTACTGCTTTATTAAGCTACATTTCGTGCTACTTTAGTAACTAAATTAACCTGTCACAAGACGTTATATCGCTTTTAATACGCGAAATATAGCTATTAGTGCTTTTTGTTTACATTATATTCGAGATACTGGAAGTGACTAAGATAAAATGATTAAAATTGTCAGATCTTCGAGCGCTAAAATATGGAACTATTTCGATAAACACAAAGACGGCACTAAAACAGCCATTTGTCAATATTGCGCAAAAACCCTTTCT
The DNA here is from genome assembly GCA_016277805.2 of Papilio aristodemus. Classification (NCBI taxonomy): domain Eukaryota; kingdom Metazoa; phylum Arthropoda; class Insecta; order Lepidoptera; family Papilionidae; genus Papilio; species Papilio aristodemus. Next base: position 151,492 of record JAABKM020000021.1, on the reverse strand, counting down.
TACAAAACAACAATTACAAATCTTAAAGTCCATCTAAAACAGAAACATCCGTTAGTTTATGACGATCTCATGGAGCCACCGGAGTCGTCGAATGAGCTATCTGCGCTGATAAAAAGTAAGTCACAACGCTAGTCCAGTCTTTAGATCACAACTATGGTTAAATTAACTGAGATAAAAACGCATTGACTGTCCTAACGTTAATCTTAATATCTCATTATTATTTAACTTAAAAGTTTTAAACATTATAAAAAATACATTATATTAACATAATAAATATTGCACTTAATGTAAAAAAAATACTAAATCAAACCTTAAATATTTCTCACACGTAGATGAATACTATAAGATAAATCTAAACAGAATTCTTTTCCGAGGTTAAATATACTGAATAGATCTACAAAAAAAAAACTACCTAATGTCCTAACATTGGTATTCCGTTAAAATATGATTACTAAATTCGATGCAATAATCATTTAACTATGATAATATCAAAAAACCTTTTACTATTATGTGATTTGAGCAAAAAAAAGGGAATAAAATGTGTTATTTCACGTAATTAATATTATATCATTTTACGTATTTAAAGTCTCACGATTGATCAAGGTATCGGTATAAAAGTTAACGATACACATTTTATAATCTGTGATGACGCTTCAAACATTTTTCATAATTAGTGACCCAGGAAATGTAAAAATATACAGTACGTATAGTGCAAGAGTTTTAATATACCAAATTTATTGTAAAAGATATTGAAAAACGAATATTTTTCTTACTTCCATCACTAAAAGCGGCAAAAGTGTTACAACTTACAACCTAAAATTGGAACGTCAATGACATGTGACATTAACGAATGCCTCCATATTGTAGTTATAACTACGACGCGTCGAGACTAAGTTGAAACAGTTATATATTATCGTTACTTTAACGTTTAAAACTACAACTATGGGTAAAGAATCAAAAATGTGGGACTTTTTCCGAAAATGTGACTCCGACGATGGTATCAAACGAGCGCAGTGTAAATTCTGCAGTAATATACTTAATTACAATTCAACAACTTATAACCTAAAATCGCATTTGATGCGTATCCATCAAGATAAAGTTCAAATGTTATATTCACCGCAACGTAGATTTACATCTTTTATAAGAATAAAGAATTACCCTTTATGGTCATTTTTTACGAAATCTAGTTCTGACGCTACAGTAGCAATATGCAATAAGTGTGAAAAAACTTTTTCCATCAAATCAACTATTACTAACCTAAAGACACATTTAAAAAGTTGCCATCCAGAGGGTTATGATAAATTATTAAGCGTAACTGAAGATAACGATAATGACAAGAACGACAAAGAAAATGAGAGCGAAGAAGAAGAAGGAGCAGAAGAAGAACAAGAAGTGGCCCAATTCGGATGCAATAACACCGGTAAGTTTACTTTACTAACACACTTCACAATATCCTTACTTCGTATTCATAATAGTTTCTTATCCAACAAACAAGTTTTATCTAACATTATGTCAACGTCCAAAGTTATAACATGGCTATAGAATAACTTTTTAATAACTAGTTACTCTTATTACAGTTAATAGCTCTTTACCATTTAATTTGTTAACGATTTAAACGACTAACGACTATTACATATAAACGACAATCCAAACGATAGGTACTCATATAAATGTACGAGAATAACCAGTAATGCAGAACATTTCGTTTCAACAAAAGTGTAATACAGGGTTGCGTAGCATGCTGTGACTGTCCAACCTTTTTATGGATAATTGTTTGAAAGCCTTGAAAGATGAAGAATGTGGTATAAGGATGGGTCAGCTAGTTGTAGAGTATCTCTTATACGCTGATGACCAGGTTTTGTTTGCGTTATTGGTGGAGGACCTACAATTTATGCTAATAAAATGAATGACAACAGGAAAAGTATGTTGGTAGTAACTCTACCAACATACTTTTCCTTTACCTTTACCTTTAGGAATTGATGCCTTTGAAATATATTGAGGGGACTTTGAATGATAGACTGAGAAATATTGTTCTAACAGTATATTTATAATGAACTTAAATAAATACTATGGTTCTCATGCCTGTGTGTTTAATAAAATTTAAATTTACTGAAGGTAGATTTTACATATTTATAACAAAACTTAATTTATCTTTTATGGTTTGTCTTAGCACATTTTAGACATAAATAACACAACAAATAATACAAGACCTTTTTTTAAAATACCCTTAATTTAAATTTACTTAAGAACCTATAGAAATATATTTAACCTATTTTAATCATAGCATTTTTCTATAATCTAATTATTAATTGAAATGAGTTTTAAGTAAAAAATTGAGTCTGAAGAACATGTGGATTTTCTAATCCCGGCCGTGCTGGCTAATACTATTTCTGGTAGACTCTCAATGCCATCATTATGACTAATCATAATATTTTATGAAGCACAGCACAAGCTACAATGATGTTCAGAGTTGTATCTAGATTTACCCACAAACCTATTGCCAAACAAGGAAATCATCTTTTCCATAACCCGAAATATCTTTCCACATGGTTTCTTGTGGCTATTTGAGCTCTTTTGTTAGCCTCTTCACTGTTTGTGGAAGATTATACAATTGGAGTCAGTAAACATCTCCTACACGGTTATTATAAACTCCCATTTCAAAATCAGCACTGAGATGACAATCATTAAATATAGTGGTATAGTATACAGACCCAGGCCGCCTACTAACTATATTCATAATGTGCAAACGTGAGTCACATACTACCTGCATATTTTAAAAAAGAATCTTTTTCGGTTTCTGTGATGACTAAAAACGAACTAGTGGAAAAATTAAAAGCCCCAGTAGGACTTAGATCAATCAGATTAGTAACTAAAGAAAGGCGATGTAAGAAGTACCCGTAACCGACGAACATGTATGCTTCGATGTATGGATATAGATGAAGCGAGAGAGGTGTGTCAGGATCGTATCAAATGGAAATCCATAATCTCTGTCATCTTTTTCATATTTTTTATTTATTTAAACAAAATATAAAATTTAGTTTTCATTTTTTAACTGAACCAAAAGATGGCGCTTTCCTATGGTGGAAACTCGTTTTAGATAATGATTACTTATGGTGAACGTATAAAAAGCATTTAAAAAAAAGTTTGCTTTTTGCCGCTTTTTATATTTACTTACTATTATAAGCGTGTTTATAAATATAAACAAGTTGTAGATGAAACCATTTGACAGTTAGTCAAATTACATTACATTAGCTTTCGTTTAAACGTTATACTGCTTTTTAACCAAATTTAGTCACCGCCATCTAGATGACTAACCTTTCTAAGCATGATTTTTTCCGTTTTTTTTTTAAAGAAATCAGGTTGATGTAATTAATGCTCTAGATTAAAGGAAAGATATTTTAAAAAATCCTAGTGTAAATAAAAATATATATTATGTAAAAAACAATATGATGGAAATTTACATCATCATGCAAAGAAGAGCTAACGATACGGTTAATAAAATGTGAAAATACAGTTGTTTGTTTTTCCGCGATGGCGTTAGCATCGATAAGCAGACTTATTGTCCTGCTTTTTAGTGCGCTTTTTACAGTTGACCGAGTACGTTGCGCTTTTTAACTTTCAAATATAAATAAGTGTTACTTTCAATAAAACAGTGTTGTGTTAACGTTAATTTTTAATATGTCGAAACATCAGATAATTTGGAAGTATTATAAGAACGATCGTGAAAAAAAAACAGCAAAGTGTAAAATTTGTAAGAAAAATTATTCATATAAAACTACGATAACAAATTTAAAACAGCATTTGAAATTAAAACATATCGACGCCTTTAATGGAATGCAAACAGGTGCCTCGTCAAAAGAATCAACTGTCAAGCGGGAAAGATTATCAAAATCATCTGAGAGCCATATTTCCATTCCATCAGGTAAAGGAACAGTGATGTGGTATAAGGAGTTGTGATAGTCATATATTTTTGAACTGCACTGAATGTGCGCTTTTCTAAAATATCACGCTTTTTTTTAGTTTCAAGATAAAATACTTGACTGAAAAGCTTTTATAAGCATGCTTATAAAATATCATTAAAAAGCATACCGTTTTAACACCTATTTAATTGACAACTCTAGTGTTAAACAGTATTAAATAAAAATAATTTAGTTTTACTCTTCGAGCAGATCAGGTGCACGGTTCAGGAAAGGTTTATATCAACTTTTAATATGGCTAGTTCCTCGCCCTCATCAACTGATGGTTAAAAACCAAGGCTCTAGTAGAACTTTTTCTTGAACAGACTTGCGATCACACTGAAATTTGAAATATTTATAATATCTATCTATCGAGGACTCTGTATCCTATGAAGCTGTAAGCCGCCAAAAAGGTTGGCAGCGATGACAACACTGAAAATAAATTAGACCATGACCTTAGGTACGTGCGATATGCTCGGTTTAATTTTGAACGGTTTTTAAAAGGTTTTGCACGAAAATTTTCATGATTATTTTATCTGATAAAAGGTGACGTTTAATTGTTTTGGTTCAAAGACAAAAGTTTTGCAAAGTTCGTATTTAATTTATCCAATTAAAAAAAGTTTATATGTATTATATAAAAAGTGTTAATTTTATATCAACATTATAATAAAATATTATCACTCTAATGTTCCAAATTATATTTCTGTTATTCTTTATTTTTCAACGAAAACAACTCGACATAGCTCGATGGTAATGGTTGTATTTAAAATTATTTGACAAAACATTTTATGCCTTATTCTAATCCACTAACACCGAAATTGGAACGGAAAAAATGTGTGAGATATTATTTTAATAGCAAAGATTGTTTTACGTGATTCCCTTCACGGCATCCATCGTGCCATTTTATACGTCACATTTTAAAATTCAAACAATATTCGCCTCTATGGCCTTAAAAATAATAGATCATATTGCGTGATTTGAGGTTATGTTTACATTTCAATTCCGTTTCGAAAGGATTTATCATGTATACGAATGCGATGGTTTTTGAACGTTGTAATAAACGCTACAAAGTTTAAAATCGTTTAAAATTACGAAGTGATTTTGTGTAAATGTATGTACTTTAATAATAAAGCTCTCGAATGTTTTCAAATGTAAGAGCGGCAACGTTGCGCTCGGCCGCCATATTGATCAATTCTATAAATGTACAGGGGTACCTCGTGTTGTTTTGCCTTTTCCACAGTTACGTTTTTTTTTTTATGAATTATGTTATCTCCATGTAGGTAGCTTTTGTATTATTCAATATTATACTTAACTCAATAAATTGAAATTATTCAATGAAATAGTATGAACTTTTTTTACAATAATAATTATTATTAAGTATATGACAATCGTTTACGTAAGTTTTCCGCAGAATTTTCATTTCAGTGTAGATGAAGAAAAAAACACTTTATGTCACACTGAGAAGCAATTATAGCAATCCGTACACACCCCCATCTCTGAGGACGTCAAATTATAATATGACCAAAATTTAATCTTATCTTATAAAAATTTTTTGAGGTATGATTTTTGTAAAAGATTTTCTATGAACATTATCTCACTAAACCATAAATTTTTATCCCGTAGATATTTTTCCATAATATTCAAATCTTTCGAAATGTAGTTTTAAGTAAATAAATATCCAGTTGAAAACATTAGGAATTCATCCAAAACATTTAGAGTTACGAAAAAAACTTATTCCAATTACAATAATGAGATTTGATTTAAATCGATTCTTATCCAACAAGGTTAAATGTAGGTGAGTAAGGTCTGAGAATTCGTGCCCTTCATGAAATAGCAGGTGACCTTTTTTACTTTATGAGGTTACAAAAATAGATCCTCCCGGGCGGCGAGGGATTCAATCCCGGTTTTATCGATCTGCAGGCTCGCAGCTGGAGCCCCCTCCCCGCCCTTCCCGTTTCCCATCCCCCGTCGGCTGAGTAAGGGTAGGTTAAGTAGGCGTTTGTTTTACTGCAGTGTCACGTTCTTTGTTTACTGTTGCGGAATATGTTGTCTATTTAGGCGAAACTTTCTTTGTTTGAATAATTTGATGTAGGACTCTAATATAGATATCTACAACACTTTTACAATTTTTCTTAACACATAAAAAGAAACGAATTTAAAAACTCGTTAACTGAACGAATAGCAGTCAGGAAAACTTTCATGCAAGTTAAACTCTCAAGTCTAGTAGTGTGTTTTATATTATTTGAGTTTTCTCTAGTAGGAAAGGCTTATTGTAATAACTGATACTAGTCGCCAGAATCAATCTTCATCAATTTTAAAGTAACTAAAACGTAAATACTAATACCAATGATCAGATAAAATTGTTAGAATAGATTGTTGACAGAATGTAGACATTTTATAAAATAGTATATTATAGTAAAACTTACCAAACTTGATACTTGCCCTACTAGGTGTTAATAACACTCTTTGTATATTCCAATAGGGTTCTCTGTTCACGCAAACAAACGTTCCCCTAGTTTACTATTTGAAGGTCGAAGACTCGTATCGAATTGAAAAGAATTGGGGTGACGATTACCTCTATTATACAAAACTAGTTATAGGAAAATGTGCTCAGTGATAAACTGAATAATGCATAAATTTCTATACTTAACAAAAGAAAGAGTTTTTAATAAAATTTGAAGTTAGAATTATTTTTATTATTACCATAACTTATACATCTGCACACGAACAGAAGACCTGAGTTCAATGATGTCAAAGTTGTATGCTTTTACAGTTTAATAATGCATTAAAATCATTGTATATACGCTGACTAGCTCTAGCACATTCATATTAATTTGAACCTGAACCTTTTGACGTCGCCCACAATTCTGGTATATAGGAAACGTAAGAGTACAACACTGAAACGACACTCACGTTGCGTAGCTGACTTCAGACGGTATATCTATCTAAGCACTTGTCAAAGTGCGAGGACTCACTGCTCCAGTCTTGTAGCAGGACACCTCTGAGGCCTAAGCCTAAAGGGATTGGTATACATTATAGTCTTGTATAGTGTACACAGTACATTATGTAGAAGAATATTATGCCAAGAGTAGTGTGGGATTACAATATTTAGGGACTTAGTGACTAGTGACACAGGTTAATTTAATTATAATATACCGATTTATATATTTGTTCTTATTAAGAAACACAACATGCCTATTTTTAATCTTGTTTACCCGCTCCTTCAGTCTACCAAGTCATTATAGAGGCAGGTATATACATAGATATGTAAATACTATATTAAAATGTAAACATCGCGAACCCTATCCCGGCGTCCTATTTGACCAGCCGTCAACTCGTTGCGTCACTTGTTTTGCACGGAGCGGCAACGTCGCCTTTCTCTAGACTTAATGCCTACTGCTATGGTGGGCGCGAGTTAAATTGTTTTGTGTACTTTGTGATCAACAAAACAGTGTAGTTAGTGGTAGGTAGAGTTGTTGATACCGAGAAAGATGTCTATTTTAGACGAATATTGTAAATAAATACATGGATTGGTGAAGGTAAGACAAACGAATGAAATTACAAGAATGCATGGCAGTTTGGAGAGTAACAGTGCTTATAAAAAATTTCAAATGATCCAGATTTGACAAGAAAAAACTTTGAGCAATATGTTAGATAGCTCGAATGGACAATATTGGGACTAGAAATGAGATAGATATGATTTTAAGAATTTGGAGATGATTAAAGAAGGAAGAGACGGGGACGACATGCCTTAAAAGAATTTGTAGTAGGCAATATGACTTGTAATCTGTATGTAGTAGGAATGTATTACAAAACAGTTATCTACAAACTATCTGCACTCATCTTTGATATGGAAAGAAAAATAATTCCAAAATAAACTTTGAACCACCAGACCATTATTTTTTAATCTGTTATATATTTTTTAAAATAAATTACGGAAAAATCCCAAATCAACATCGCTCCTAGTTCTAGAGTTGTGCACTTGTTTTGATGCACGGTTCGGCAACGTCGCCTTTCTCTTACAAAATGGCCGGTCGACAAAAAAACGAAGTTTTCTTTTTTTGTGTTTGTTACCAAGCGAGTCGAGCCTAGCCGCTGAGGCTGCCACCGCGTTTGTTTTACAAATATCATGTTTATAAACCGTGACCTATTCGTTACATAAGCCCTAACGTCATTTGGCCTTAATACCTAGTAATTATGACAACTTATAAACTACACATACAGAATTAAAACATACTAGTCTTGTCATATTTTTTGGTCAAGGAATATGTCTCTTTCATTCTAATGTAAAATTTAACTATAAAACGCAAGCAAAATATAAGTTTACAATTTAACGATTTTACTTTAGATAGTTTGCAATCTGCTAATTAGTGACACGTCCAATCGCGAATGATTAGTTCGATTTATTTATGCAATAAAATAGAAGACAGTTTATCATGTGTCTAGTTCTATTACAAACTAACTAAATTTACAATCGATCGGTAACATGTAGTTTAAGACGTTGACATTATTTTAATCCACCTATATACTCTTTAGAAGTATGTAAAAAAAGTTTTAAATAAATGAATAAAATACAAGCCTATATAATGGTATTTATGTCATGTTTTAACAAAAACCCGTTTGCCAGCATCGTGTATTACCGGTACTCTGTGGAGATGTATCCGTCTCTCTCTCGCACGTATAGAATGTTATAGCCCTCTCTTTCTACTGTGTTCAGTTGCAAGCGCCGGTGACATTTTTAAGAGAAATCGAAGACTTGTCGATAAATTAACTGTACATTTTATTTTTTGAAAAGGTCATAAGAAACAAGTAACTATTCTAGTTTAAAAATATAATGCAACATTCTGGGCTTCCTGGAAATCTTCGGGAGAGCTGGCTGGAATTATCCATTAAACAATGTTACCATGACAACAACGTCTTAATTTTACCTATTACTATCCCGCGCAGAAAGTTTGTCGAAAACAGTCCCGCACTGGTAGACTAAAATGTGAGAGTTACTTATCGGCGAACCTTCTGCACGCGGATATTACGTTTAACTGATATTGTGGAGTGACACGGAGCACGTACACTGCTACCACTTGGTGTTGTAACACATGACGACAGACACGACGTGACTGCCCTTCACAACATGCCCATTGACTGACGATAAGCTGGTGATCAGGGTATGTAGACCAGGAGTCTATGACGAGATACATGGACACATCATTTCGTTCAGCTAACGCTGTTATACCTGTCATATTCTAATCGAGTCTCATGTTATTGCCTACGTTTTGTAATCACAAACATATATGCGAGACGAGTGTTTGTAAAGTAACTAAGTTTTTTAGTTGCTACGTAAAAGTACATTAAATCTAATATTGGACTACTGAATAACAAATTGTCCACAATAATAAATTACCGAAAACGGGCGACCAATTAAGCCAGATTCAGCTGCACGTGATCAAGAAATATGCTCTCAAAATGTGCGTCCCTTTGCTATTTCCGTCATTTGGGTAAACAATTTTATAATTCACATGTGGACACCTGCCAAATGTGACGGCCATTTTGACA
>JAABKM020000021.1:88253-100977 GCA_016277805.2 Papilio aristodemus | reverse complement strand
TACAGAATTAATAATAACACGATCGGATGTAAGACTTTAATTTGAAAAATCAATTCAAAAAGTGTCAGCAACGAGACTTGCAGCCGTTCCTGCAGCCTATTCGAACTAAATAATAACGTGATAGTTAAATCCGCTCCTGTTTTAACTACAGTAAGATAAGCAAAGCTTAGAAAATAACACTAAAACATACTACAAATAATAAAACCCAATCTAAAATACGGAAAAAAGCGGAAAATACATACTAAAATGAACACAAGCTTAAAAAATAAAACAATAGCGTCCCAATTATAAGACACAAAACATAATACCCGATACAGAAAGCTAAAAAAACCATATAAAGCAGTACACTACATATTAGAGGTGCTACAAAAAAAAGCTCACTACAGAAAGCCCACACACTAAGCCCACGCGTGGGGAAAGGCTTACGTACACTGCACCCGATGCAGCACATACAGCAAGTTGCTGGGCCCTGGGCAACACCGACACCGACACAGACATCTTATATTGTAGTCGTGCACGATAACATGACACGATGACGTCACCACAACTCACGTATATACTAACGGGTGGCCGTCATCGTCACGTTATCGTGCACACGCAGTAGTTAATATGGCGGTAAAATGAAAGTAATTACTAGCAAGCTTAAAAAGAATTATTGAGTAACTTTCATTTTATCGCATTACAAATTATGACATATACGAAACATTTTATCTATATTTACTAATTTAAAACACCCTGTAGGTGCACATACAGGTGTTCTACAAACACGTACAAAGAATATAATATAATATAAAATAGAAAATAAAGAAACATTACAACGTAATGCTTTAAGAAGAATACAGTAAAAGTTTTTATAAACCCAGCCATTTGTTAGTAGATAACGAATATAAATAAATAAAATAAAGCTAAATATTGTTTTAATAAACTAACTACAATATTGCCAGTTTAATACATCACATTTGACATTTTATATTGTTATAGTGAGGTACATCCGCACTATAATAATAAATATAGCGTTAATCGATATTTTTATCGATTCAATTTAATGCATCGATACGAACTTCAAAAATCTATCCCTTTTTTTGTAAATTTAATAAATAAAATACGATAAGTATATTCATTGACAAATAATAACATTTTTTTGTCAAAGTCCCAATACTGAAAAGAAGACAGTTCACTGAAATAAACTTGTAAGATGTTAAGTTTTTTAGACGAATTTTCAAATGTGATTTATTAAGTTTATTCTAATTTACTTTACAACAAATTACTGCATCAAATGTACACATAAACATCTGAATCAGATTTGATACAAAAAAAACATATTCACGCCTGTATTCCTCGAAGGAGTAGGCAGAGGTGCAACTAGTGCATCCACATTTCGCCATATGTTTTTCCGTGACATAATGTGATAGGGAGCGAGCCTATCGCCATACCGGGCACAAATTCCAAACTCCGGGCTGATATCAATTTGAAAAAACTCAATATCATTTTTCCCGACCCGGGAATCGAACCCAAGTAATTTGATACAAGTCGAACAAAATTCTACTTTAATATATTCTTGATGCAGTAATTTAAATGTTCAGAACAACACAACATATGATAAATTGAACATTTTATTGATTCTTGTTCTTTAATATATTTAACACATCCGCCTGAAGCCCGCTGAAGCCATGTCTCAGCCAGACGGTTGGCTTTTTACAAACAGTGCCGATATTTACAGTTTGTAAGAAGCTAGTTTTGTGCACGAATCATTGTGTTAGTGTGGAGACATTGAGGAGTGTGGTGTACAGAGAGAGAACACTTTTATCATATGTTATAATGCAGTCCTCTCACAAAACAAATATATAAATCAAATTATATAAATGAAACTCTATCAGTGTCTGACGCAACACTTGACGCGGCACAAGCCAGTAGGACACTGACCGAGCTCGCTGGCGGAGTAGAAGTGCGACGTGGTCTCCACGGCCTGCCAGTTGTTGTTCTGCCGCTCCTGCTGCATCTGCCCTGGCGGCCCCTGCCCCTGCTGCCACGCCGGATTCCTGTTCTGGTCCTTCTCCTGCCAGCTCCTGGTCATCTTCTGTTGGTAGCTGTTCACCAGCGCAGTCACGGATTGCTGAGGATTCTTCTCCAGCAGTCCCCTTTCGGCTATCATGGATGCTCTCTCCAGTCTTTCCGGTCTTTCGATAGGCATCCTCTCCGTGGTGTGCGGCACTCGTTCAGGAAGGTTGGGTCCTCTTAGCGGCAGAGCTGGCGCTCTATCAGGAACGGCGGGGGGTCGTTCCGGTGGTACCGTCTGCGGCAGTGGGGGGGCGCCGCTGTCGGCTAGTGGTTATGGTTAGGTTAGTCAAGGTGCGGCGCCACATAGTGAAGTGCTTGTAATGTAATTAATACATTTGATATTAAAACTGTTTAATCTTAAACCCTGCGTCGAGGACTTTCACGAAACAAATAAGCAAAGACGTTGCAACATTTTACAACAAAAATCATCCCACGAGCACCCGGAGGACATTCACAAGATGGCGAAAGTTTAAACTAAATCTCCTGCGCGTTTTGTGGTTGCCCTCTCTACTCCCCTATTCTATTATTATCGACATCACCGTTTAAATTTATGAGAGTTATCGTCTAGATGTTGCGTCTTTTTGTTTTTATGACTTTGGGGGTTAACGAGGACCAGATGATGTCCTGTCGACGTGCTGTATGTCTGCTCACCCTCTCTCTGCGACCTGAGGAACTCCGCGTTCAGGTCGCGGCCGTTGGAGAAGCGCGAGCGGCCCCACGGGCTGCCGCTGCGCTCGGTCACGTTCCTGCGCACGAAATAATATTTACCTTTTACGTATTTTTTTTTTCGTATTTCTCTTTAAGTGATTCTGTTTCCAGAGTGGAATGCAGGCCACATAATAATGATACGTTTTAAATAATTAAAGTGAAAACATATAGTTTAGTTTTTTTAGAGCGACTTACCTGAGCACGACGTCAGCGGGCTCCTCGTGCGGGGGCTGCGGGGGCTGCGCCGGCGGCGGCTGGCGCGGCGGCAGCGACGGCAGCACCGCCGACTCTGCGCCGCACAGCAATAAAAAGTTATACAATTATTATATCGCCGCAGTACACGAGCTGTGTTATCCTTGTCTCGAGCATTCCTTCCTCAGAGCTTAGGTCACGCTCACCGATGTGTCGCTCCGGTGTGGCGGAGGCCCGCTGGTGCTGTGAGTTCCTATGCTCCAGCTGCGAGTTCCTGTGTTCCTGCAGGATCTCGGCCTGGCTGCGCGCCGCACGCCGCGGCTCCGGTGACGACGCTGCTGATGATGACGACGACGCGTTCCTGGCGATACGCACACCATTCATTACTGCTTCTCTCTACAGGTCGCCACAGAAGTCTCTGCTGCTCTCAAAGAAGGTAGTATTTCAAAATGAATTGTATTTTGCTATTCCCTGGTGTAATGTACTTACTCGTGCAGCCGTCTCCTGAGCTCGTCGGTGGTGACGGTGGTGACGGCGGTGATGGCAGCAGCGGCGCCAGCGGTGGCGGCCTCGCTGTAGGGCGTGAGCTGCAGCTCGGGCGGCAGGTCGGCGTGGAATGCCAGCTTGGCGACCCAGTCCGCCATCAGCTGCGGGCTGGCGCACGCGAACAGGTACTCCGCGCCGTCCGCGCACGACAGCCGGAACACGTTCGCGCGCTTCGTGTAGTCGCCGGCGGCCTCGCACCGCGCCTGCGCACGCACATTTCCGATACAAGTGGTTACATAGCGGTTAAGTTTATCGTTAAATGTGTTTCATTTAATCTGACTGACATTGAGTATGGCGACGGGCGGGGCGGCGGCCTTGGCGCTGCCGAAGTCCTGCTGGTCCCTGAAGAAGCAGAGCAGCTGGCCGCACAGCACGGCGTAGTACGTGCGCCACGAGCGGACGGTCGCCCGCTTGCCGCCGCATCCCGCTTCCTGCTTGCGCTCCAGGTAACCTGCCGGATTCGCAATAAATAAATATTCACATCCGCAATTCAAAAGGGTAGGCAGAGGTCATGGGACACCTCTGTCCTAGCAGACGATAGCATCAAAGTGTCGTCGTTCCCCTCCCGCTCCGGTACCGACCTTCGATCTCGACGGGCGGCAGGTCGTCCATGTCGTGTCGGTGTCGGCGGAAGCTCTGCGTGCGGCGGCGCGTCGTGAACGACGGCGTGCGCTTCGGAGTCTTCACCACCTGCCAACAAACAAACAAACCTATGTATATATATGTTTCCTTCACATCGTTTTCATACAGTATATACTTAGTGATAACTGACGCTCATGCTCTCCGCTCGCTTGACGTGCGTGTCGGGCCGCGGCAGGCGCTCGAACTGCGGTGCCGCGCTGATGTTCTCCTCCTCCGAGGCGGCGGCGGCGGCGGCAGGCCTCGCCGGCGCCGAGCTCGTGGCAGACGTGTTCGGTGACCCCGCCGCGCCCAGCCGCTCCACCTGTCACGCGCCACATGCTTACAAACTGCTTATAAAATTTACTTGCGATACAATATCCTTTTACGACGAAAATCATATATATATGCTATGCACACACGAAACACTACGGGGGCTCAGGTTAAAGATGACCGCACTGAACTATATTTGATACTCTCGATCCTAAGTATTTGCGGGGCACTCTGACGTCACGCGGGTCAAAGTATTTTTAGCCGAGTACTATAATATGGTGGTATATCGACCTCTCTGACGAGCTGCACGGGCGGCGCGGTCTCTCTCCTGCGCTCCTCCGTGATCCTCTCCATCTCGCGGCGCCGGTACTGCTGCAGGCGCTCCGCCTCCTGCTTCTCCGCGTACCGCTTGCGAGCCGCCTCCTCTTGGTCCTGCTGCTCTTTGAACGCTTGCTCGATCTACGACGTGGAATTAACAATTAGTTTCACTTCAAATCGTGAAGAGGAAATAAAGAAAACGAAAGTGAGAGGGACTGGCCACACCTCACATAGATATTGTAACAAGGATGCCACAACCGCGTGGTACTGACCAGTGTGATGCGGCGCAGCGCGTTGAACTTGTCCTTTTGCGACTCAATAGTCTCCTCGAGGTCGCGGTGTCTGTTGATCAGCTCCTCGGTCTGCGCCACGCTCTCGCCGTACTTGCCGTCGCGCACCAGCGGCATCCTGACGCACACGCCGACATTAAACACGACCCCAACGCTTCTATTCCTTTGAGTGGGCAAGAGTTTAACGATCCTGTAGCATACCTGGCGAGTATCCAGTGGTCCAGAGCGTCGGCGTCGCGGAGGAAGATGAGTGCGTCCAGGTGGCGCTCGTAGACCGTGGCGCGCGCCTGCCAGGCGGTCTGCAGCGCGTGCTGCCGCGACCGCAGCGTCGACATGCGCTCTTCGATCTCGTTCGCCATGAAGTGACCCTCGCGCACCAGCTTCTCGCCTGGACCATACAACAACTGTTAGCGTCATTCTAATGATTTTCGGGACATCAATTCGTGAGTCTGAGCTGCCCTGGCCGATGTCCTGAATCATTCTTCTAGTACGAACTTATGTTTTGGTTAAGAATGATTTGTGTGAAAACTTTTCCTTGGAATGGCTCAAGAGTATAAAATCAGGATAAAAAGAGTCAAGCAAGGTTCCTGTCACAGAACAGTGGAGGCGGTGACACTGACCGTCGCTGTAGAGCGTGTGGAAGGCGTCCTCCTTGGCGTCGATCTCCGCGCGCATGTCGCGGTGGCGCGCCAGCAGCCGCTCGCCGCCCGCCACGTCCGCCGCCAGCTCGGGCGCCGTCACGCGCGCTATCATCTCGTTCGTCCACGCCCTGCCAACACAGATCAGACGCTAACATCACCGCCGCAAGTAACGTAGCTGCCACCTCCGTGTCGACGAGGTACTCACAGCAGGTCCTGGTAGGTGTGGAAGTACGCCTGCAGGTGGTCGGCGAGCGCCAGCTGCTGCTCGCAGTGCGCGGCGTGCGCCTCCAGCGCGCCCAGCGCCTCGCTCACCTCCTCCAGCTTGGCGGTTACGTGCTCCTTGGCGTCGGGGAACGCCGCGCCCAGACTGGAAAATTAACATTTCTCTATGAATTAAGACTCAGGAACATTTATGATAGAAAAATACGTCAAGGTCCAGGTGAGTTTACTGACCGGTCGGCCTCCTGCTTGAGGTGCTGGTGCGCGTCCTGTATAGCGACCAGGTCTGCCCGCAGCGCACGCAGCTGATGCAGCTGGCGGTGCAGCTGCAGCGCCGCCTCCTTCTCCGCGATCCAGGCGCCAGTTTCCTCCGCAGACCGGTCGAACTCGTGCACCTGCCGCGCGCCCGCCAGCGCCTGGACAACACAACCGGTTCTTATGAGTTACACTGACATTTTATTTGATGAGAGAGGGTGTTGTGTGTATGGTATGTGTGGTACCTCCTGCCTGGCGACGGCGAGCTCCTTCAGGTCGTCCCAGAGGCCGCGGATGTCGTCAATGCGGTGCCGCACGCGCTCCGCCTCGGGCGCGTTGTCCTCGAGCAGCGCGCCGCCCGCCTCGCACACCGCCTCGATGCGACCCTCGTTAGCTGCAACCATATACATCATATAGCAACACCGACCTCTAAAGCGCGTATCTCGCGTGTCTAGCGGTGACGTGTTACCATGCAGCTGCGTGAGGAAGTTGTCGAAAGCCTGCTGCAGCGTGTCGACGTGCTCTACGTCCAGGCCGTAGTCCTCGCTGGCGGCGGTCGCCATCTGCTCGCCGATCCACTCCTGCGCCTCCGCGCACTCCTGCACGAACCTACGAATACAGGACACGAACGATGTTACATCTGTAGCCACCGAGCTAATCGCAATCTTTTACATTTCTCTCCAAATATCAAATTATTGAAAGTAAATATATCATGAAATTGAGCCTTCGAGTCTAACTCACTTGAAATATTTAAGGCTCTGTTGCAGACGCTGCTGGCGGCGCGCCGCGAGCAGCTTGAGCTCCTCGTACGAGGTCTGCAGCTCCTGCAGCATCTTGCGCACCGTCTCCGCGTCCGCGGGCGATCGGTCCTGCGCATAGGTGGTGAGTATAGGTTACAATTTGATATCTGCACATAGACCAATGTAGATAAATAGAACTGTGCGAGGAAAATAAGCTAGCGGTTCAGTTGACATTAACGACGTCTGCAAACAATAATTTCTAATTAGAATATTTGTGGGATCTTGTAATCCACCGAATTTGACCAGGTGGAGCTGTTATACCACTCACAGTCTGGGCCGCAGTCTTTTCTAATCGCGCCAGTGTCGCATCAAACGTGGCCAGCTCTCTGATCTGTGCTTCCAGCCGCCGGGTGAGTGCCAGCACGTCCTCCTCGTCGCGCCCGACATCCGGCGCGGCGAGGGGGGTGCGGCGGGCGGTCAGCCAAGCCGCCGCCTCCGCGCCCTCCGCCAGCAGCGCCAGCAGCTCGGCGCGCGCGCGCAGCGAGCAGGCCCGCGCGCCCGCCGCCTCCACCACCATCTGCAGCCGCTGCGACAGCTCGGTGGCGCGCCGCTCCAGCGCCGCGCCCGCGAAGTGACCGCGCCGAGACAGGGTGCTGGCGCGTGCGGACAGCGCCTTTATTGACGGTTCTCTGTATTAAAAAATAAGCAATATTATTATGTTAGTAAAACACGTTTCAATCATTATTTCTCTTCATCACACATTCTTATTAAACATTTATTGTGAAGATTTGTTACAGAGTCCCTGCTGCACGTGGTCTTGTTATAAATAACTTGTGATACAGAAGACAGGAAGACTTTACTCTCCCTCTGCTGTAAATAAAACGACGGATTTGTCTTGTCGTCTTTTTTATCTGAGTTATTTTTGCACGCTGTTTGCAGTCTCACCTGGCCAGCAGCTCGGCTTCCAGCGCGAGATGCTTTTTCAGCAGCGCCTGCACCTCGGGCAGCGAGTCTCCGAGCGGCGCATCCTCCTCCAGCTCGGCGCCGCGCTCGCGGAGCCTGGCGTCAAGAAGTAACAAGTACACAAAAATGAAACTTGGATTTTTACGCGACTGACATAAGGGTTTGACCGATTTTAAAAAGTGACTTGTCATCCGATTAATTTTTTCCCCGGATGTCATACCGCGTACAAGGTAAATGTACAACTTATGTAGTGGAAGTAAATCATTAATGAGATGATGAATACCAATCGAACTCCTCGTCGGCGTCGCGGTCCCAGCGGTGCAGCAGCGCGGCGTCCTCCAGGTTGTCGCGCCGGATTTGCATCGGTTCCTGCAGCTGCCGGTACCTGCGACCACCAGCCGTACGATCAAGTCAGTTATAACCAATCAATCACAATTAAAACTCTTTCGTCATCGTGTATGTGTGTGCATACCTAGAAACGGCTCGCTCTGCTCTCTCCAGGATGTCATCGGCCATGAAGTGTCCGTTCCTGGCGAGCTGGTGCGCGGTGTCTGCCAGCTGTGCGGCGGTGTCCGCCTTGCTGGCGCACTGCTGCTCCAGCCGCGCGTGCCGCTTCAGCAGCGCCGTCACCGACGTTAGGTCCTTGCCTGAGCAAACACAAGGCAATGTTAATGCATTGCTGCTAGGTAAACTACAGTAGTAAAAGGGAAAATCAATATCTTGTTCGAAGGACCAATTTTAGTGAGGTAAGCATCAGTGAATACTGACCATGGTCCTCGCTGAGTAGCTGCGCCTCGACGTCATCCAGCCAGGCGGTGAAATCGTCCAGGCCGCGCAGGTACACGCGAGCCTGGTACGCCTCCTGCAGGCGCTCGCGGCGAAGTTTTGCAGCAGCCTATACAGCACAAAAGATTTATAAGAAGTGACAAAAAAACTATTTTGAGACCAAGCCGTATAACAATTAAGTCTTACCTGCAGTTCTCTCCATAGATTCTCCAGGTCTTCGACGTGTTTTGCAATCTCTTGAGATGCGTAGTGTTTCTCCTCTGAAAATAGATTTTACTTTATATTTAGCGGATATGATGCATTAATCCATGAAGGTAAGTCATTTATTGGTCGTGATGGTTGTGATTGTGTTTTTGTGTGTGTGTGGTACTGACCAATGAGCTCCTCGCCGGTGTTGGCGACGTCGTCGATGCGCTTCTTGTTGGCCGCCAGCTCGGACTCGAACGCCGCCTGCTTCTGGATCTTGCTCTGCAAGTTCGACAGCTCCCTGCATTCAAATAAGAGTTTAAATTTATTATTACAACCAATTTTGTGTCACAGACAGTTTTCAAAGTGGGTAAGTAATGGAAGGTCTACTGTATGAGACAGATATGATGTGGCCTTGTTGGAAGGCAACGTCCAGTAATGTGTAGTAATGCGGGGCGGCGATTGGTACCTGTAGCTCTGGTCGTTGGCGATCTGCATCTTGAGCTCGATCCACTCGCGCTCGTGTGCCAGGTTGCGCCGGAATTGCTGCAGCTGCCGCGCCTGCACCAACTTCTTCTCTCGCTCGCTACAACGCTCCTGGAGGAAAAATCATAATTTGTTATGTCAATTCAAACATAATGAGAGATGAACATAATAGAAATAAAGTAAATTTAGTGTGTCAGGCGGGCGCTCACCTTGAGGCGCTGCGCCCTGTCGAGCAGGTGCTGCACGCGGCGCTGGATGTACGCGGCGTCGTAGTGGTCGCGCTGCAGCACGCCGCTCGCGAACCGCTGCACCTCCGCCACGCGGCCCGCCTGCGACTCCACCAGCTTGCTGAACTCTGCGTGCTTGCGGATCAGCGCCTCCACAGCTGACATAGATACACCAAGTTAGACAATGAGGAATAACGTGCTTACAAATATTCATAAGACTTAAAGTCAACGTCAATGTATTACTAAACTATTGGAAAAGAGAAAATAATGTAGTAAACGGTGTTGAAGCTTGTACTCACCGTCCAGGTTGTCTCCCAGGTCGTCGTTGTTGAGGAAGGCCTCCTTGGAGGCGAGCCAGTCCTCCGTTTGCTGCGCCTGCTCCTTGAACAGCTGCAGCTCGTGAGCCTACACACCACACCATAAGCCAGGTCAGCACACTGTATATATGTATATAAGATCACAATAATTAGAGTTAATGGATTTTGTTTATTGTCCGTTACCTGCGTGAGGTACTGCTTCCTCTGCAGCCAGGCCTGGTCGAGGCCGGTGGCGAGGTTGGCAACGCGCTGTATCTTCTCCGGCTGGGCGGCGCTCTCCGCTTCCTTCTGAAGAGACGCTATTGCCTTTTGTCGGCCGTCTATCTCCGCCTAAGAAAAAAATAAACGTAAAATCTATACTTTTCTTCGTCTTTAAAAAAAAGCAGTAAATATATTTTCCTAAGGATCAAACAAACTAATTATCTCGTCTTAGGACATAAATTGCAAACTCGGGTATTTTGCTGGATTTGATATATTTACAAAATATGTATGAGCGCGCGCACTCGTGTTGCGGAGCTGCTGCCGACAGAATAAGAACGATGCCGTAGTGCAGTGCGAGACGCCGCGACCGATCAGGACGCAGCGTGACGTCACGATACTTCATGACGTGTGGATTGCGGCGGCTGTTTGTGCAGGCGCCGACACCAATGGACCGAATGTATCATCAGTAAAAGAGAAGAGTAGAGGAATCATATGTCATCACTCACCTTCCTCTCGTGGTGCACCTCCAGCAGTGCCTCGGCATCAGACACACTCTCCGGGGACTCCGCGCTGTCCATCCGCTTCACAGTCTCCGACACCCAGAGCTCCAGCTCCTGGAGACAGATCCAGTGTCAGGTTTTAGAAAGACGTACAGGACGATCCGACACACATACACCATACACAATATGACAACCGTTTAATCAAGGTTGAGACACATGCAAAATGATCGCCACTTACTGACCTTGAGTGTTTCATCAAACTTGTGTTCAGCGATGGCCTCGTCCAGCACGGCGGTGCGGCGCGCGGCCAGCTGCTGCAGCTCGTCCCAAGCTGCGTCCAGCCGCTGCAAGCTGCTCTCGATCGCTGCAGCGCTCTCGGGGTGGCTGTGCAAACAATTTAACTGACGTTATATTTCAATTTTAGAGCCTCGCGTTTAATAAAGTCTTAGTTAGTTTATATGTCTTTAATGTGTAAGTTGTGTGTGTGTGTGTGTGTGTGTGTGTGTGTGTGTGTGTGTGTGTGTGTGTGTGTGTGTGTGTGTGTGTGTACGTGTGTATGTGTGTATGTATGTATGTATGATCGTATATTGTGCAGTGACCTTGCTGCGAGGCGGTCGCCCTCCTGGTGTAGCGCGCGCAGGCGGTCAGCGACGGCGCGCGCCTCCGCCCAGCGCGCGAGGTGCCGCCGGCGCAGCTCCTCCGCGGCGGCCAGCTCGCGGCCGCGCTCCCCGCTGCTGAACGCCGCTGCCTTCTTAGCGATGCGTTCCTCCGTCTCTTCTACGTCTCTGTTAAACGTACATCATACATCCCTCATTTCCTCTCTGTCTATCCACGTAATTTAAACACAAAATGTTTTAGTCAAAGACCAGTACACACAGAATGAAATAAGACATTTTCCATTATAAACGTTCTATTCACTCATACATTGTACAATCTCTCTCCTGGTCCTCTGTCTGGAAGTGTTGGTCACCTGTTGAAGGAGTGTAACAGCAGCGCGGCGTCGAGCCTGTCGCGGTAGGCCTGCAGCGCTCCGCTGAGCGCGCGCCACCTGCCCAGCACGGCGTCCCGGCGCGCCGCCACGCCGCCCGCCTGGGCACCCGCGCCGCCGCCCTGCGACACACAACGTACGCTCTTCACTAAGTCGCATAAAGTAAAATAGTGTTGTAATTCTTTGACTCCCCGTGTGTCTACATTACATGGTCATTAATATAAGCCAGTACCTTCTGCAGCAGCTTGTCTGCGAGCGCGCTCACGGCCCGCACGCGCTTGTCGTCCACCTTCATGTCGCTGTCGAGGTCGTCCAGCTTGCGCAGCAGCGCGCTGCAGTGCTCGTAGTCGCGGCCCAGCTCGTGCGCTTGCACCTGCAGTACGACACCGCAGACATACAGACAGAATACATGAATGAACTAAAACTGAATTACTGACTTCATTTAATAACCTGGTACCCTCTGGTGTACATACACTTTCATTTGAATTAATGTCCACTGACATCAACAACAGCGCAACAATTAAATTGAACAATCTATTTTTATTGCTATTTGTTACCCTTTCAAATCGTTTTAAATGACCAATGACAGTACCATCATTTCCTTGTCCCTGATCCACGCCTCGATCTTGTCCAGGTGTTGGTTGAACTCCAGGATGTCTTGGGCCTCCTCGAGGCCGCGACCTCTCTGTTCGGTGGCGGTCTCGAGCAGCTGCCAGTCGTTCTGCAGCTGCTGCAGCTGCCGCTCGACTTCCGCGTCGGGGCGCAGCTGCTCGGCCAGCGCCTGCACCTCCTGCAGCCGCGCCTTGTGCGCCGCCAGCTCCGCCGTGAACGCCTGGTGCTTCTTCAACTTCTTGATCTTGTCCTCCAAGTCTGTCACCTCGCCTACAATTAGAGCAATAAATTGAGAAAGTTGTCTATATGGTAGAGATGAAATCTAATTACTTTAGTTATTTTGTTGTTTATCTTCAAGCTACACGCCGGTCACGTTACGGGAGTAAGTGCTTGTTTAATAGATGACGCCACAGACTTGATTCTTAAGCGTCATGTCTCTTTGCTCAGGAATTCATTATTATTTACCAGCTTGTGCGGGCAGTTGCGCTAGCTTGTCGGCGACCCAGGCGCGGGCCTCGGCGGCGTCGCGCGCAAACTGCGCACGCGCACGTGACCGCACCAGCTGCTCGCGCCGCCGCGCCGCCGCTTCGTACAGCTTGT
>JAABKM020000020.1:738357-748529 GCA_016277805.2 Papilio aristodemus | reverse complement strand
TTGTAATTATTTTGTATATTACAGCAATAAAAATCCAAGCACCTTATCTGGCGCCCACATATGCCCATTACCATAGGTCTATTTGCCCGGCGCCCACGGCCCAAGCCCACTAATGGGCGAGGCGACTAATTACACAACCGGACCGGAGAGCATCGTATAATGCGGCCGTCTATTGTGCGGTTGTCGCGCTGGCCGAGTTTAAATGAGGCCATTAGCTAGTGATGTGACCGATAATGATTTCAGCTATCGAGATAATGTTAACATCTGATATTTATTAAATCGATTATTTTTTTTTGCTCTATGGAATGTTATTGCTGTATATTCTTCATAAATAAATTATGACTACGGTTATTGGTCACTTATATCCGTTAACCGCTTGCTTGTTACTCACTTTTTATTGCTTTGAATTGCTACACTTAAATATCTTTAGCCTTTGTAAATATTATAACCACGAAACCAAAAAATTTAAAACAGTATTTTGACATTAAGTTTTCTATCGTGGTGGATGGACAACTCTAATGTATTAAAGAGAAAAAATAGAAGAGTAAATCCCAGCTTTAAGAAAAGCAATGAGTTTCCGTCTTCCGATTTTTAAGGTTAAAAATATATTTTAGTAAAGTTTCATGTATATTCATTGGTTGTCTATTTGAAATATTACTTGATAAACATATATTTATTGTTTACTAAGTTTGTTACAACCAGTTTGAGATTTATTTATGATTTAAAGTGTTATAACTTTTATAACTTTGTTTGAAAAGATGGAGCTATCAGTGTTGAAGACGAACCTAATAATGGTGGTAAATTGCGAAGACAAGAAATACTTTTGCTTGAGATCTTTGCCCTTGGGCGCCCAATCATCTAGTTTAGTATTTAGTATAGTAAAATTGTAAACTTTGTACTCTTACGTTTAACATGACATTACATATTGCGAATGTTGATCAGTTCGAAATTTTACGATATAATGGTATAAGTTAGTTAGCTATGTTTACAATTTTACGTTGACATGTGAGCGCGATAGAGAGTACGGTTGCACAGCATACATATATATACTAGACGCATGCGTGTGCGCACCGCAACTGCGGCGGTATGTCATTACACGCGCCGCAGCCTCCGGTGACTCACTCCGGTTGCGGTGCGCGTGTCCATTGTACATTGTACGTTACGATATTTTTTACACATGTTTCTAAAATGTAAATCTTTAAAATAACGTAAAAATATTTTTCTATGTTTATTAAATAAATTTGATTCTTATTTCTAAACAGTAATTATTCTATACAAACAGACCTTTATCATACGAAAGGCACGGGTGTTGTGAAACATCTTTTTTATTGCTAATGTATGCAATTTTATAATAGAAAGATGTAGAAAAGAAAAAAGACGTTGCATCGTTACATGAAAGCTAGAGAAAAACAAATGCAGATTGCTTCATATATCAAAGGTATACAATCTCTTGATTTTGAGATTCTTTAATTAACAGAAGAAATTAAACAAAAAGACGAGGTCATGAAAGTACAATCGTAATATATTTTTATTTAACACATGATATTTAAAAGTTAACCATCAATTAAATCCTAATAATTTTCTACCAAACTTTCACGTGACGGGTCTTGGTGGGTCGTGGCAACGCGCTTCCGCTACGGTCATGTGACTAGGGGAACACTCGCCTAACCTCTGCTTTCAGTTCCGCCGCTCGATGCCAATGATTTGTTCGCGATCGATTTGCTACGGTATTGCAAATGAAAGATAACATAGTTGATGTATTCTCTACATTGGCTCGCATTAACATAGGTTTCTCGATATTTTAAAATGACAATAAACAGTGAACAATGAATTCTTTTCACTAAATAATAATTCACAACCGGTTATAGGTCTCCTCCATAGATCCCTTGCCATCGTCATCCAGAGGAGTTCCGCAACCTTAATTAGATTATAGGTCTATCTTGTAGGAGGTATTTACTGCGTCATGTTCTAGACATACTATATTCAATTAAGATAGTAAATGACTTTCGATTAAAAATTAATTTAAAAATCAATAATTTACTTTATAACTTAACTATTTAGACCAAGTTGAATGTACTTGAAATCATAGCAGTAGCAGTATCTCCATTGACATGTAAATTCTATTCGGCTTCATCAAAGTGCATTATTTACTCCCTCGAGACAGTTTTAGATCTCTTGAATTCCCTTAGCACTGTTGGATTAGCATAATTATTCGTTGCTTAATTTAACTTTTTATAAATACGCATTATAAATATACATAGGAATTACATAGATACGTATTAGATATTAAAGGTTTATGTGTATTTTAATAAACAAAATTACAATAAGTGCAATGTTGTATAACAGCGTAATTTGTTTTTCATTTTTTTAAAGTTTTGGTGCTTGAATAAGTTGTGAAATACAAACATTCAAGTAAGAAATGTTTTTCAGTCACTTATCTCTACGTCACGTGTAGACTTTTCTTTCCTCCCACCCCCTCCTCTCTCTTTCCCCTCGAAGGCTGATAAACCGGCGAGGGGGCAGCGCGAGCGCACCGCTACGCTTTAGCCTCAGTCGCCTTTCTGACGTCGCACGGAGCGGTCGTACTCGTGGTTTTGCGTTATTAATTTATTGTCATAAAAACTATCTTAGTGATGTGATGTTCAAAAGATGTTAATGCTAGTGAAGTGTACTGTGTGTTAAGGATTTCAGTTTGGATGCGAGAGTTTGGAAACTATCACGGATGTTGTGTACCGTTGTTGTTCGCTCCGGTGATTCTGTTAATAACTTGTGGATCTCCAGTCACTGTAATAGTGGTTTTGCTAAGATTTAATACGACGGAAAGGTCACTTACCTTGATCGGGTGAAATGCGATGCCATCGACACTGTCTTATCTCGATCGCTATTTTTATTATAAACCCATTTTTGTGTTGATTTAGCTGCGATGGGAATGGGTCATACTTATAGCAAGCCTTCTTTTTGAGTCATCCACTTCTCTGAATTTGTATTTGACTGTTAGCGCTGACATAATCGTTTCAATTCAATCATGTTCATTTAAAAGTTGTGTATGAATCTTTTTATGGATTAGATTGTTTTATTTGATTGTCTTTTCTTTTTATTTGTCGTTTTAAAGTGCAAGATACAATAGATTTCTTTATGTTTACGCTTGATGTACCTCGACTCTGGTGCTTGGATGCCGAGGTTGGGAGGTTTAGTGAAACTGGCAACAATTAGACCTTGATATCCGGAGTTGCAACAGTCGGTAATGGTAATTACTGTACACCGCCGCCATTGTCGTTTGGTTTTTTGATGTTTATTGTATTTTATATCGTGCTGGTTATCTAAAGAGGTATGGACAGGTTAGAGAATATCAATTTCTTTTGTACTATAATGCGTGGTATCATTTTAGGATTTACAGGGCTTTCTGAGGACTTTGAGGATGTTTTTATTTTCTTTCTAAATTTTAAATTATAAATAAGAAAGGTTTGCTTATTTGTTTCGGCGAAACTCTAGATGTATTGTAAAGTTTTTTTTTTACTATTAGTTACTTTATTAATTTAACTATACTATATTTTAAAATGGTTTTATTTGTCTGGGATCTACTTTATTAATTGGAAATTTACTCATTTCAAATACATATATGATATTTATATATCTTTAGTTCTGATAACAATATGTTTTAAATATGGCGAATGCGAGATGAAAAAATTCATAAATGTTTAATTGAAATGTTATTTAATACCTACGTCCATAATTTAAATAACTTTAAGGTCGTTTTCATTGTCGGCTGTCGCTTGTAACCTGTCTGGAATTTGTAATATTTGCCCGACCGCGGTCGGTCGGACCACAACTCGCACGGACCTTGTTTAATACGACACCTCGAATTATTTACGCTCTTATAAATACATGCGTAAAATCAGCTCTTTATCAACATAAAATTAATAAATATGCACTCACGCCCGTCACGCAGAGGTACCCCCTCAGCAGAGATTATGTATTTCCATTTGGCAGAATCCTGGCACACCTCTCTCACTTCTACGTTCATACATTGAAGCATATATGCTCGTCCGTTAGTGTTTATTCATCCTTTCTTTAGTATATTACTTTTAATAGAAACATATCGATCCATGGTAAGAAAAGAGTTACATCTGTATATCTGCAATGTACATGTAACTCTTTTCTTAGCATGAGTCGATATATGAAAAGGAAAGATTCTGTCGGCATATCCACATAAAACTTAAAAGTATTATTCAATTATTGTCTATAAGATACTATACTATAATTTATAACGACGTAATTACAATTTAATTAAAATATTGCAACAACGTTTATTTTTCTTAATGTTGACTCATGTTTCTTTGTGTTTATATTATTTTTTCGTAATCGTTTAACTGTTTTACTTTATTTTTACTTAATTAATAACTTGATTATATCTATAGTTAAGGTTTTATCATGAATTACCTTAGTAGAAAGTGATTAGAACATTGAGGACTTAGCTTGGTAAAAACTAAGACATACTGCATGCACTGTAGAAAAACACTACGAACCTAAGGTCATAAAATCTAAGACTGATTTGATATTCCTTTACTTTAATGTATAAAGACTTTTTACCGAACGTGGAGTCTATAATCGAAAAAATGTAATTTAGTTTTCATTATGATATTAGCTTCAAGTCCAAGTCTGGCGGCAGATGGCACAGGATCCAGAAAAGTGGAGAAACTTGTTTCTGAGGCCAAGATCCACTTTGAGTCATTCCAGCAGCCATTAGTTTAGTTTTTTAGCTCATTATGATATGACTGACGCAAGTTAGTCCAACTCTATCAAAAAATGTGCACCAAAAACTTAATAGACAAGGATTCATTGAATTTACTGCCGTATATTTTAATTCCAAATCTCTAGAATACATTAAATCTCGTAATTATTTTTACCAAGTATTCCTCTAGTTGATACAAGATTGTAAAGTCCGTTTGTAATAAATCCTTCTTGTTTATTCCTTGAACAACAAATCCAGTACCGGACAAGTTCTTTTTTAAATCTTTTGGATTTATGTTCACACGAAAGGAAAGGAATCGAGTTCCTACCTGAGGTTTTTTTTATTGTCCACGTCTATTGAGTATGGTAAGCCTTGTAGAGGTGTTTTTGTATACGTTGTATGCAGGTGGATATTATACTTCCATTCGAGATGCAGTTCTATTTCAATGTGATAAAGTTCCGATTGCTTTTGACTACGAGTATAGAATTGATCAGATACGCTGAGGTTAGTCGACGTTTATCGACCAATTAGACAAGTACACGGATTCTATATTAAAATAATGGGTTTTCAACTTACGGATTATCACCAATATATAAAAGAAATGTACGTACATATTTTCCTATTTAAATAGAAAATGATAACATATTAGTTTATAATTAACAAGTAATCTTAGACTGAAAAATAAAAGCTTAAATGCATTATTATTGACATTATAATTATTTACATGTACTATATGTTTTATGCCGACGTCGTATGCACTTTTACATTCTGGAAAATAATAGAAATCTGACACCTTACTCAAAATTGATGACGCTATTTAAACAACTGGAGATTGTGTTGGCACAAACACATACATAGGGCATGCTAGTCACAGTATTTATTGAAAGTATGATACGTACTTTACGTAGAGACATAGGAGACACGCTCAAACCGCATGGAAAGCGTCATCTGCATATTACCTGTGTTGATGTGCTGATTCATATACGAATGAAAGTTGACAACGGTCTCGTGCGTGTTGATTGTTTTTTTTTTTTTTCATTTGTTTGACCATTGAAAAATGTGAGTCGAGCGTGTTGAATGTCTTTGAGATATGCCTTAAAAATGTGATAGTTAACCAAATCTTTACCTGCAAGTAATGCTGCAATAATTAAGAATAAGCTGCGGTTACATCATTGAAAAAATTTAATACTTAGACTGCACTCTCTGTAAAGATTAGAAAAATAAGTTGTCTCTTTTCGAAAGTATAAAAATAATTTCAGTTATAAATGAATGTAAGGATTTTACTAAACCATTGTAGAAATATAAAAGAAAGCAAAGTGTGCATTCGCCGGGTGACATCACCGCGAGAGGGTGCTCTTATCGCGCCTTATCACCGCGATAACATTAACGACGCGATAGAAGACAAGTGTCGAGAGATTACAAATCTAATATTTTGAACACCATACGAAATTAGACATTATCAACACACTGTATAAGGATCAAAGTTGGATATAACATGCTTGTTTTACAACTACCAAATATCAATTGTTTTGTTTGGCGAATAGGGGCGCGATAGTGTTCGGTCCAATTGTTAAATCACATTTGCAGTAAATCGATGTGGAAAGTTGTTTAAACTGCGTGGGACTAATTGATATGCCGTCTGTGCTAGAATTTATAGAACTTAGATCTGTATTAACTCTCAAGAACGATTCAACACTGGAATGAAATCAATAGTAATTAACCATCCCAGAGTCTCTTAAAGTTCTCGTTCAGAAGCACATCGTGACCGACACCCTGACATTAATTCGGCTAAATTACCAAAACGGATGTTAATAATTGAACGAATTGTTATGTGGTCGAGCAATTAGCGGATCTAATTTTATCATAGTAGAAATCGAGAATTAGGTTAGTGATTTTCTATTGCCTAATTGTGTTACTTTTATATCAATTGATTCAATAAATAATTAATAAAATATTTTCGTCAGATTCTTAGAAGCCTACCAGAACTTTTACTACCAGTAATTAGATGATTGAATTTTATTCTATTTCGTATATATTAAGATCTAATAACAAACATGTTCCTAGTTTCTCATTTAGGCTTTGTTTTCCTTAAAGACCTACATTTTTCTTCTCTTACTTCACTTAAAACGTAGCTATTTGAGTGAACAGATCTAAGTTGTCATTTGATCCTGAATAGCTGAAAAGTTTACAAAACCCTCTTTCACGTTGGTAGGCGATTCATCGCGGTGAGAAGCCTTCTTTGTTGCCGGCCACTATTCATGTCGTAAGAGGAAAGCACGAGACGTCACTCTGTCACACCGTTTGCGGCAACTGTGACCCAATTAGATGCACTAGGCCGGCCGCAACTAGGTGACGGTGGAATAAAATTCAACTTGACGGATGGAAAAGTGTAGTCTTTGGAATGTGGTTGCAAAAGTTAGGCTGAATTAAAAAAATGTGTATATAAGTTTTTAGGTTGGCCTTTATAGAATATAAATGCTATTTAATTATTTCAATGTAATGATTAGTATGTCGTCAAGAACTTGCTTCGACTTAACCACTGCTTAGGAACTACTATTTATCGCGGAGTTTTCATTTGATTTTTAACTGGTGCTACTTGTTTAACAGTTATTTAGTATTAAAATTATTAAATTTTGTGTGACATTATTAACTAGATATATAAAAAGGCTTAACCCACGTTCGCGTGCTTCACTATTTAGCATTATTTAGCCGCAATGTAATATTCAGTAGTGCGAGGCGGGACGCGATCGCGGACTAAGCCCAGTCTCCCTGATGATGAGACGTTCGAAAGGTCTGAAACTTATCGGTACAAATACCTAAACACGTATGTAAGTTAAGCCTTTTTTTATCCATTATCTATTATATATTTATTTATTTATATAGGTACATCAACAGTTATTGATACATATACATGGTTACAAAAGTTAAAGTCTATTATTAAAGTCTACATAAAAAAAAGTTTCAGGTTTTTTATAATATTTTAGTTTTTAAAGTAACTAATAATAATTCGTGTGCGGTTTTATTATCTTCATGACTTGAATGATGTATGTGTAGTTAACAAGTAATCTTGTTACGGCACGTCCCTCGACGCCTAATTAAATCGTTTCGCACGTCACGGACGACAGGTTTGCATATTCACAATGAGTGTGCCGCGAACATTCGACTTGAACATTTGATAAGCGGTGGTCCGCCGAGACGAGACAATGGGATCATAGTGACGGTAATTGATGGATATGTCTCACTTGAGATATTTATTACTATTGTTTTATTAACGTTGAGATTTCTGTATAAGATTGAATAGTAGTCATAGTGATATAGACAGGGATTGTCAAACACGATTCAACAGTGTTTATATGAACCCTTAGATCGTTGTTAAGTTTTGGCTATATGTATATCTCTGAGAATATCTGAATAGTCTTTTTTCTATATTAGTATGCTATAGCCAGATTCTAGAACCGTTTATGTATGTCATTCGATTTATTCAATTGTTCATACATAATATTTCTATTTTTAAAACATAAATTTTATCCTATGCCCTTTATTTACACATTATATTTAACGTTCACGGCATGCTTTCTTTTGTGTAGATTATACTGTTTCTTCGACACACAATGTTTGGTTCATCATTATTAAATTAAAGAAAGCGTGTTTATATTTATCCTAGATTTTGATTTAAAATTTAGTGTACTTGACAGCAATGGATGTCCTAAAATCAGTGGAAATTAATATTCCGGTAATTGCGTTGAGTTTCTCACAATGGATTGGGTACAACTTGCGATGGATTCATTAACGTCATGCCGTCATATAAGCGAGGCATTCGATTGTTCGGCTAGTTCATTATGATTCCGTTGGCGCTGATGTAACACGTACTCAGTTACATATAAGTAACCAGCTGTATACATATATGTGCATATATTAAATATACAAGTTTTTCATTTTTAAATAAATATTTTTTTATATTGTTTATTATCAGCACATAATATACTTCTGTAGGCAGTTCGTATGTTTAAGTTAATGTAATTTGCTGTTCATAAAATCTTGTAATTTAAATTTAAACTTATGATTATTTCGCCTTACTGGTTTTTAGGACGCAAAATATTTACCCTAGTTAAGATTGTAAATACGAATGTCCTTCGATTACCACGAGTCACCTCCCAGCACACGCTTTAGGTTGTGTATTATGTAAATCATTGTAAATAAATAATAAAAAAATCATAAAATGCATAGGCGTGAAACTTTTGACCGACATTATGAGTTTCGTAATATTTAGTTTCAATGACAGCTTTATACGAAACTGAGAAGATGTTCACATGAATATTACGTAAATACTTTTATACTTTTAACGCAATACTTATTGCGATGGCTCTAATTATGAAAACCACAACAGAATAGTTACTCGAGAACATTTTTTTTTATTATAGATTGGCGCTTGATCCACATGAGGAAGTTGATGGCGTGGAAAAAAAATCATCACATATTAAACATTCGTTGTATAATTATTCAGCATATAATGATAATATACAGAAGATTAATTTCCAGGGAAATTGGCGTCAGGCAGCCGTCCGCAAAACTGTAGCTATTGACAGTATAAATTACGATGATACTATGCCATATGTATGTTAGAAAATAGCTGGAAGAAGAATATCTACTGAATAAATATTTCGGAACGTTTAATTTCCAAGCCGCCATTTTGTCTCACAATATAACGTAGCAAGGGAAAAGCAGTGGGCCGTTTATTGTGGGTACAATCGCGTCTTATCATGCACTTATCAGATAGCGAGACGGCCGACTGGAGATAGCCCTGATGCTATACCGTGCTGATAAACTCGTGTAATTATAGCTCCTATATCTATTATATTTGCGACCATTCAGTTGATTGAAAGATATAGATACAAATACACGTATTTTCAAATGAGGTAATCTTGTTATTTTGTTGCGATCTGTTCCCTTCTTCTGTCTTTTCCAGTTCTGAATGTTAGTACAAAGTCACTTTGATGATTATCTCTTCGACTTGCCCGATAGTTATGGTTTGGGAATTTCGACTTATGTTATTTTCTATAATTTTTTCACTATATGATTTTATTGTAGTCTTTGAAGTGTTTCACGATCAGACCCAATTATTTCTTAATCTACATTAACCTTTGTACCTGCTGTAACCTTTACGTCTGGTATTTTCACTGGTTAATATTTGAAGACCAAACAAGACTTCAGCGATAGAGTCTTCTAGAAATTGTGTACGAATCATCAAGTGATAAAGATTCAACTCTAATTTTTCATCAATTGATTCAAATTTGCGATTACTTTTACTAGAATCGATTGAATTCAATTGAAGACTTAAATCGTTTAGTTTCTAGGTCGTTTATAAATTTAATGGTACCTCGGTCGATTGTGGTCAACTATCACTTTTGTATTTTCAACTCGGACAGTTTAAAATAATTAA
>JAABKM020000020.1:15836-30047 GCA_016277805.2 Papilio aristodemus | reverse complement strand
CGACATATGTTTTTCCGTACTATTATGTGATTGGGGGCGAGCCTATCGCCGTTACGGGTACAAATTCTGAACTCCGGGTTGATGTCAAGTGGAAAACACCCAATATCATTTTTCCCAACCTGGGAATCGAACCCGGGACCCCAGCTGCTGCCGTACCGTTTACGCAATACGTGATACCACTGAGCCACTGAGGCAGTTCTGAATAGATATCTATTCACAGTTTACTGCTTGTAAAAGAAAAACATAGTCACGCCTGTATTCCCCGAAGGGGTAGGCACAGGTGCATCTCTTGTACCCATATTTCGCCATATGTTTTTCCGTACTATAATGTGATTTGGGGCGAACCTAACGCCATATCGGGCACAAATTCAAACTCCGGGCTGATATCAAGTGGAAAAAACCCAACCGAATCGAACCGGGGAAGTGAATACATTACTTAAAATATGCTTTTATTCCATTACTTTTTTCTGTAGATATCTTTTTTTCTGAGCCATTAGACGCACGTTCCCTAAAGTAATAGCGGATGGGATACAATCGTGGAAACTCAGTGACGCGGACTCGGTCGGCACGGAGGCCGTTGATAACAGACTGTTGGATTCAAATACATCGTTCTAATAAGATCAGATCTGGAGCTGGACAAATTGTACGGAGGAAAGATTTCGGACTGAGTACAATCTGATACTACTCGAACGATTGTTATAATTCTTTCACTATTGCAAAACTGCATCAAACCCAAAGTTATCGTTAGACTACCTGGTGTGTTGTTTTACTGTGAAATGTTAAGATACGGCCGACGTCAGTGAATACGACTGAGAGAGTAGACACATTGGAGAATAGGTAACACGTCTTTAATACCTGCAGTAAAAAGGCCTCTCTTCCCCTTTTCTA
Source organism: Papilio aristodemus (assembly GCA_016277805.2). Taxonomy (NCBI): domain Eukaryota; kingdom Metazoa; phylum Arthropoda; class Insecta; order Lepidoptera; family Papilionidae; genus Papilio; species Papilio aristodemus. Next base: position 29,159 of record JAABKM020000020.1, on the reverse strand, counting down.
CGCTTCTCTTGTTGCCTACATCACACTAATCCCAGTAATCCCACTATTTGTCGCGCGCTTATCTCTGGGGCAGGCTGATCGTTTCGCAAGGCTCGCCACTGCGGTCCTGAGCCCCCGAGCGTGTACCGTTGATAACTTATCACGACTCGTACATCTCATATTGGCAGCAAAAAAACATCGCGACACACACGAATAAATTTATTCTTTTGGTAAATTTAAGCCTTACAAAAAAGAACTGACAACATAATAATTACTACTATTAGTTGGTTGAGATCTCCAAGCGCCAGTTGAGATCTGGTTTGTTCAAAAAGTAAGGCTATTGATCGAACTATTCGTTGTCTTTGTTGTTACAATTATAACGATATCGATATGAGGCATCGCGGAGAAAAGTTTTATACTCTTTACATAGTTACAGTCGAGTGCCAACACAACGCCATCTGTTGTTGTGTGATGTAAGCCCCTCAGTTCTATATAAAATGAAACATACTTCACGTCTATGCTCTTCGAAAGGGTAGGCAGAGGTGTAACTAGTGCACCAACATTTCTATTATTACCAGTTCTCCCATATATTCGAGAAAAATATTAGTATTGTTGGCATTTTGGTAAAATATAATCGTCTAATTATCGTAGCATTGTAATGAATGTGAGTGCGGTGCGAGCGCGGCGGCGGGCGCACCGCAAGCCGCAAACCGCAGCGCCGTCGATACAATTTCAAATCAATTATCATTTAATTGAATGCATTTGTTATTATAATTAAAACATCAGTTCGCGAGCCCCTCTCCCCTCTCCCCTCCCCCCTCTCCGGCCGTACCGAGGTACGCAAACTTACGTTTAATGGCCAGTACATATATTCGTAATGCCATAGCTATTTACTTGTGTCAGACGCCAGTGATGCGCTCACGTATCGTTTACACCGTCTCGTCTGCTTCTCATCTCCATAATGCGACGTGCACTGCACTCGCCCTGCTCACCAAACGCCCGCCCGCCCCGCCGGGCTCAACGAACTAAATCGAGTTTTCCGGTAACGAGTTTAAGACGTCGTAATGTGCCGCCCTCAACAATATGCACACACGTCGGCTCAACTCACAGAGCACAGGTTTCTAGAGCTTTGTTTGTCGACTGCTGGGCAGTTTCTCTATCTAGACATGTTTACGTATCTAGCTATCCTCTATCCCTCCTGGGCAGTGAGTGCTCCAGTCGCACCCTGCCACCCTCGGGGAGCAGAGGCGTGAATGTGTTCTCACACATCTAAGTTATACACTGTTAGCCCGACGTGTTGGATCATTGAGACAATGTCATATTTTATATTATTATTTGCAAACGGTCTGTCGTTGTGAAGTGATACCTCTGTCTCCAGTAGACTGTGGCGCGGCGCACGGCGGCCGCCTCGTCACTAGTTCAACACACGCAATAATGTTAAAACATTATTTTCACACTTTTTTCTATTATCTATTTTATTGTTTTGTATTCTTATCTAATGTGTTTGGTTTTTTTTTATTCCATTGCGTTAGGTACAGGCCCAAGGTACATGTTTATGTATTTGTTAAATTATAGTTTAGGTATATGTTAAATTATACATATGAAACTCGTTTTGAAATGTGTACATAGAAAATATTCAGTTGAAAAATACTAACATATAACCTTTTATAAGATAAGAGCGCGAGTCATATAATAAAATACTCTCAGCTTTTGCAAACCGCGTTAATGACCATTTCTTATGTTCCAAAACAATTAATAAATTACTCGCAATAAAAGTAACTGCGCTCAGTTCATAGCGTCTTAGAAAACGTTTGGTCAATCTTTTATCGCGCATTGAGTTTTACAACGAACAAAAATATTTGAGTCTTCTCGAGGGCGGTAAAATTTGTACGAGATCAGATCAAACCGCATCCGAGATATGTCAGTCAGTGACAGGCGCGATAAGACGGCCCGCCGCAACCCCTCGCGAGATCCGACGCGTTCCTTATCGGAGGCCGCGTCCGACACAATCGATGCCTTTTCCTTTCGTATTCGTATCGCAAAGCCTCCCGCTTGCCTTACGCCTTACGAATGAAATCCTCCAAGCGTACATCTTACCATCTCTTAAACAAGTACTTTTTAATTATAATATGAAATTCTTAGGCACTTACCAATACTATTGGTTCAGTTCATGGTTAAGTTATTTTTAAGACTTGTAAATACCAAAAGGATAATTTAAAATAAAAACACAAAACTTATTGATAAAATTATATTAACCACTAAAAAGTATTAACACGTACATTGTATCAGCAGATGACGTCATCCACTCTCTCTGTCTCGTTCTCGCACGCGCGACGTCCGTATTACATACATAGTACACAGGTCGCAGCTTACTAAACATTCGTGGACCAAACATTACAAAACTTAAATGGGCAATGTTTTACAAAATATTCTTGAGTCACACTTTACAAAACAGAGTTGGACAAAGTTTTACAAAACAGAGTTGGGCAATGTCTTAAAAAATATTCCTGGGTCTTACTTTACAAAACATATACGGGAAATGTTTTACAAATTATTCCTGGGTCATACTTTATAAAACAGAGATGGGCAATGTTCTAAAAAACAGTTGTGGACCATACTTTACTTTACAAAACATAGATGGGAAATTTACAAAATTCACTACATGTTGAGGAGATCGATATCTCGATTTGTTTTATACAAGTTTTATATAACTGTGTTGAATGTAGTCATTATATTTTGTTACGACTATGGCTTGTTAACAAAAACATTCAAAGTTGATTTTACACCTCCCTCGGCCGAGGGATGTACGGAAAGTGAACATTTAATATTGACCTCTATATAAAAACGTACAAAACCTAAATTGTATAGTACAATAAAAACTCAATTAATTAATATTTATATTGCATAAAGAGATAAGTTTATTCATCCATCGTTGACGTCGTCTGAAGTCGACACATTTACACCATGAGTGCTCCAGTGACGCAGCTCGGTACAAAATGTCTGAACGGAGTTTTTAATACGGAATTTCTAATACGAGAGAAACAGATCGGTCGACGCCCTCGTGTGTTGTCTATTTACAATTCAACAGTTTCATTATATGCATTGTAATGGTTTTTTGTTTACTTACATCTTCGCGCGAAATACATACTTCACGACAATTCATTTGAAATTACAATACTCGCAGTGGTGGCGTGTGGTGTGTTGTGTGTTGTGGTGGCGCGGTGATCACTTGTGCAGGCCGGCGCGCTTCGCCTCCAGTTCGTAGATGAGGAGCCGCCACATCTTCACCACAAACACCTCCGCTTCATCATCCAACACCTGGTCCAATACACACAAGTGACAGTGAAGGGGAAACCCAAATACATTGCAGTGGAAAACTTGCTTCAAGGAAAAGTCTTGTTGCAATTTGGTCTGTTTAAGTTTAAATCCAATGCTACGCTGAAACTCTGGTATGGCGACAGGCTCGCCCCCTGGCACATCGTGCGAACACAAAACACGACGAAATATACTACTGTAGCTAGTAACTAGCCGCTGCTCTATGAAACACCCTAACAATGAGCATTGTCCTAGCACAGTGGTTCCCAAACTGTTACCGACAGAGCGACAGGGCGCGCAGAACATTAAAAATGATTTCGGAGTCCCTGAACTACGTCTGGGGGCCTGCGTGAGATTTAATATAAAATTATAATCCTCTTTATTATTATGGAACGAAATTCCGCACACGATCTGATTAAAGGCAACAAGCGAAAGAAATAAGATAAAAAAATTCGTGAGAGAGAGTGAGGTGAGAGCGTCTATGTCCTCCTGTCTGCTGTAAGCAGTTTGAGAAGCACTGTAGGTGTGGGACGAGTGTGGGACGGGTGTGGGCGCTGACCATCTGCACGTCGTCGAGGATGCCGGCGGGCGCGCTGCCCGCGACCACCTTGCTGCAGATGAAGTCCACGAGTGTGGGCTCCGGCTCGCCGATGTACTCGATGATCTTCTTGTTGATCCACGGCCGGATCTTCTTCTCCATCAGCCCGTTGTCGATCTGAGCGGGAACAGCAAACACTCACTACCACTACCGCTACCACTACCACTACCAGTGCCGCGGCTCTACAACAGCCCAGCTCGCAATCATGAACACATTTTTCCCTTCTTTTATTTTCTACTTTAATTCTAATCTGTATCTAAGTATTTTATGTTTTATCTGTGTAATTTATATCACGTCATCAAGAAGGTTATTCGCAATTCAGTTGTAAATTTATATAAAAACTAAAATGATATGAATGAGTAAGTCGGCGGCGGGCGGTGTACCTGCGAGGTGTCCAGCTTGTACTGGAAGAGTTGCTCCTTCTGCGTGGGGATCTTGTCGATGAGGCTCTTGATGTGCTTCCGCTTCTCCTCCGCCGACTTGTTCTCTTTCTCTTTCTCCTTCTCCTTCTCCTTGTCCGGCTCTCCACTATCGCCCTTTTTGCTTTTATCTGTGAACAGTTTTATTACATCTCTATATTACACGTGACTCTTTCCTCGCAGGTTATACACAGTTATAGAAGGCGCCGAGCAGAGTACGCACCCGAGTCCTTCGCGCCGGTACTCGCGCGCCGCCCGCCCGGCTTCTCCTTGCCTGACGGAAACAATATTACTTATACACCATTCACAGGGAGCACGAGGCAGTGTGTGTGTTGTGTGCGTGTGCGTGTGTGTATACGTACCGGGGGGCGGGGCGTCGTCGTCGTCGCGCGCGAAGGCAGCGTGCACGCGCCGCATGCGACCGTCTTCTGAAACATTACGGATTACACATTAATACTCCACCCTTCTCCTCTCGTCATACACATTGACCTGCTTCTTGCATCTCTGTCTTTATTGTTCATGACTGCATTAGAACACGTCGTGTAATGTTAACGTTCTGTAGTAGAGAGCGGGGAAGCGGCTTTGTTTTATACAATATAAAGATAATTAGCTGTCGTCATCTGGCGGTCACATTATTCAAGTATGGCTGGCCCGCTCCGCCGTCCTATGTTCGGATGTGGGGCTTGCGGTCGTCCGTCTCACAAGTGACTAGCGAACACTCTACAAGGCAGTTGCGGGTCCCGGGGCACTCACGTGAGGGCGTGTCTGCGGACGGCGTGGGGCTCTGCTTGGTACGGAAGCTGATGCTGATGGGCGAGCTGCCGCCCGACACCGCGCCCGACTGGCTCGACTGCGAAACGTATTTGTTTAAAAAACATACCTCATACCTGTGTTCCATGAAGGGGTAGGCAGAGATGCAACTAATGTACCCATTTGTAGTATGATGCGAGTCTGTTGTTTTGTGTGTGTGTGTGTCTTTTGTCACAACTTTTTAACTCCGGTCTGATATTGAGTTAAAAAAACCCAATATCACATTTATGCTGCAAATTGCATACTATTTGTTTTACTGTCAACATAACCTCCGTGTCTCGATATATTAAACAAGTATACATGTGACGCATTTCATAGCAGTTTTATACAATGAACCAATTTATCGATCGATTTGATGGTCACGAGTGACGTCACGGCGGCGCGTGTACTCACGTGGTGCTGCCGCGCCGCGCGCTCGGGCGAGGGGGGCCGCGGGGGCCGCGGGGGCGTGCTGCCGCCGCTCTGCAACACGACAAGACTTGTTTAACTCAACTACACTCTCACGGGATACTTTATAAAATAAATATACTCAATAATAAATCTACTACAGTTTTCCCGAACGGTTATTAAAACTTACAGAAGACGACGCTCCTAGTTATCAAGACTCACAACTGTCACCGATTTGGTTCTATTCTAACTTGAAGTAACTGAGGCATTCTGCTATAGTCTGAATGACGTTTTGAGCACAAGTATTACAAAAGCATGTGCACGAAATATCGGATGTCCTCCAGGGTCCCCTGAGGACAGTCATACTGTAAGGGAGCACACCTCGGCCCGGCATAACATGTACTAACGTGTCTGGGGGGCGTGTCGGCTAGGGGCGGGGTCTCGGCGCGGCGGTGCCTCCTGCGGTGTCGGCGACGCGGCGGCGTGGTGCCCGGCTCGCGGGGGTCGCGCGGGTCGCGGGGCTCGGGCGCGTCCTGCTCGCTAGCCTCGCCGGCCGAGAGCGCAGCGGGCGGCGGCGGGCTGGGCGAGCCGGGGGCGGGCGGCGTTAGCGACCCGCCTATAGACTCCACAGGTTCTGCGCCGTTGCTGAATATGTACACATTTATGAACGCTATTATAATATGGTCAGTGAGTACAGGCCGGCATGGACAAGCGAGACGCACCTGTCGTCAGAGTCTATGGTCTCCGCGGCGGGCGGCAGGTCACGGCGCGCGCGCGCCTGCAGATGCCGGTGGCGGGCGGCGGCGCGCGCGAGGTGGCGGGCGGCGGCGCGCGCGGGCTGGTCGGGCAGCAGCGGGCGCGGCGTGTAGCTGGCGTCGTGCTCTTGGCGCGCGCGCTCCCAGGCGGCGGCGGCGGCTCGCGGCGACGCGTTGGCGGCCAGCTCGCGGCGCAGCGCCTCCAGCTCGTCGGCCTCGCGCGCCCTCTCGCGTGCGTCACTCTCCGCCTCGCGCACGCGCGCGCCCAGCCGCCGCGCCAACTCCTTGCCCTTGTAGTACTTGTGGTCGTCGCGCTCGTCCTCGTAGTCCTCGAGGAACTCCTTGAGCCGCTTGGCCTCCTTCTCGCGCTCCTCCTCCCGACCACGGGACCGCGACCGCTCTTTCTCGTACTCCTTCATCTTGCGGCGCTCGCGCGTCTCCCAGTTGCGGAGCCTGCGACCGGGAATATTACCGCTGGTTCAATACCGCTCAATTATTTGTTTTAAAACATAAATTAGCACAAACGTGTACATGTGACTCACCTCTCCTGGTACGCAGCCTCCTTCTCCCGCGCTTTCTTCTCGAGCCGCTTCTTCTCCCGCAGCTCCTCTTCGATCTCCTTCTCTCTTCTTGCATCCGCTTCACTTCTGCTGCGACCCCGAGACCTCTCTCTGTCCCTATCCCGCTCGCGGTCACGTGATCGTTCCCTCTCCCTCTCCCTCTCGCGCTCTCTTTCTCGCTCTCTGTAAGGAAAGCTTTACACATTATAAAAATGTTCAAACACGTGTTAATTCTATTTATATAATGTATCTTGAAATCATCATGTAAGGCACTACAGCCGCGGGTGGGTCTGGGCCTGGTCCAGTAAATTTCTCCATGTAATTCTGTCCCAGGCTTTCTGTTTCCGACCTTTAACGCCGATATTTTTAAGGTCTCGTCCGACGTCATCCAGCCATCTCAACTTATGCCCACTTCAGCTTCGACGACCTTCTGGATGTTTATCTTTTACTTTCTTACTAAAAGTGTTATTGAACGCAATCATAACTAAATATTATGTCACCGTCTGTGTTACAAATCGTCCTCTGTCCGCCGTTACGTGAATAAAATGTGATTAATAAAGTTTTCCATGTTTTCTTGCTGTCCTTTACCAACAACCAAAAATACGACCCCGACAATAACATAGAGGACAAGCAGGACATAACATACGTACAATAAGCGTGCATGCGTGTGCGGGATAAGAGAACGTGTGTGACAAAGTGTCAAAATAAGTACCCCGGAGCGCGCAGGTCGCGCTCGATCTCGTAGCGAGTGCGTATGTACGGGTGCAGGCAGAGCCGCACGCGCGCCACTAGTGTCGCTGACGTCACGCACATCGTCACATACGTCACACAACCTTACCTTACCTACCGATACCTCGTACAATAATCACAAAACCTTATGAACTACGGGTTTAGTAGCGCGACTCGAAACGCCGGTTCACTTGACGAACAACTGAACATAAAGAATGACTACAACTTGTAATGACGGGAGATGTGTGGCGAGCGTGTGGTGAGCGCGTGCCGGCCGCTGAGCGACTGCGGCCGGCACGACACGGCGACGATAACGTGCCTACATTTAAAGCTATAAAAATATTAATTGCATCGCACGTAACGACCTCGTCCGTCGAGTGAGTTACGAACAAGTTTTATTACAAAACAAATAATAACAATAGTTACAGTTATTGATTTATTTGATGGTTTTTAGTGAACAGTAAAATAGTGGAGAGATTTATTGTGACTATCATCGGTTAACTCGAGGACAGAAATTCCTGTTAATCGATCAAGTGGACGTTACTGCTGCGATGTATTCGACACTGATCATGAGCCGATAACAGCCGCGCCGCCGCACGGACCGATAACGTGCTGCTGGCCGCGGTCAGTCACGAGCTGAAGATGTGTTCGGTGTTCAACTAGTTCGATTTGAAAACCTTACTAAATGTAAAATAATGGTTGAATCATTGACACCCGCGGGACGGAGGCAGTGGCGCGGGTTGGGGGGAGGGGGGGGGCTGCGGTATGTTTCATAAGATCGTGTTAAATTATTTATTATTCGACGGACGTCACGTGACGCTTCGTGAATCTCACACAACATTAAATACCATCATCCGTCCACAACAATAGATGGCGCTCTTGAAATTTATAAAATATCAAAATAATATCTTAAACATAGTGAAAGTCAAGTTCCACAGAAAAAAAATATAGTAGCTTTACTATAATTGTATTTGGTAATCTTGTGCCGTACCCTGATTCATTTGGCTGTTGGCGCATTGATTGGCGAAATATGTATCTTATAATTAGACCGATAAAACTCACCTCTCCCTGTCGCGTTCACGCTCTCTCTCCCTCTCCCGCTCGCGCGCCTCTCGTTCCCTCTCTCGCTCCCGCACCTCCCTGCAACACGAAACACGTCGGGTCAGTAGAGGCCGCTGCGTCCCCACAGCACACAGTACACTCGCGGCGACCCACCTCTCCCGCTCTCGCTCGCGCTCTCTGTCCCGCTCTCGCTCCTCGCGCTCCCGCTCCTTGTCCCGCTCGTCGCGACGCTCCTTGGTCCTGGAACTGACCTCCTGTTACTGGACATGTTTCATTAGTGCTTAAAGTATTATAAATGTTATAGACACTGACCCCGATGGGCTTCTGCGGCGGCGCTCCTTCTCCCTGTCCCTGTCACCACGGTCCCTCTCCCTCTCGCGGTCCCTGTCCCTCTCGCGGTCGCGGTCTTTGTCCCTCTCGCGGTCCCTGTCCCTCTCGCGGTCGTCCTTGTTGTCCCGCTTGCGCCTCACCACCACGTCCGCCTCCTCCTGCGCCAACACCACGCTTTCACACGGTCCGACCCGAGCCGCCCGAGCCACTACACTTGTCTTACTGGCATACGTCCGTACATCGTACTACATCATACTGCCGGGACTCATACAAACTTCGGAATAACACAAGGGTAGTTGAAAATGGTGCGGGCGGCGGTATCGATCGACGTGAGGGGTCCACTATTTCTATGTAATGTATAAGTAATGTGTATACTGCAGGGCCGCCCGCACGCCAGGCGCTAGCGTGCGGCACGACACTGAACAGCACGTCACGACACGGCGCCCATCTTTCAATCGCATGAAATCTAAATCGAAATTCGTAAACGAATGAACATCGTCTTCAGTGGCGAGACTCTAGGATGTCGGAGGCGAACAAGCAGCTACCATCACTACGGATGTGGCGGCGGTCGTCCGAGAGACGAGCACTGGATGCTCGTCCCGGGTCTCGTCTATAAGAGAGTGCCGCCGCCGACGCCGGGATCGTCCGACACTCAGACAGACATTAGTAGCGTACAGTACACCGGGTAGTACACGCGTGTGGCTCGTCGGCGATTCCGGCGTCGGCGCGGACACTCGGGCTGCAGACTGTGCGCAAGGCGGGCTCACTCGGACTGCGGCGGCGCGGTGACCTCCCGGCGCGGCCTCGCCCGGCGCCTCCGCCCCACCAGTGGCGTCACACCCCCACCCCGCCCCGAGAGAACGACTGCGATCGCACTAACTCTCGTTCACGTACAAGGACGAACGTTCAATGAAACTCAAAGGTTTGTAAATCTTATTTGGGTGAGCGAGAAAGATGTTAAACGAGTGTTGAGTGAGCGAGTGCGGTCGCGTCGTCCGTTCGCCGCGGCCCGCCACTTACTGATGCGGGACGCGGCGCGCGGCCGCCCGCCGAGGACGCTCGCCGCGGCCGTGTGCAGACATTACTAACAGACCGTAAGGCATCGACGACGGTTGACAAGGGCTCGTGGATGTTATATTTGTGTAAACAATTAAGGTCGCTCGGCCTGACCGAGATGGAATAACCTAAGTTCGATCGGAAGTTCCGTCGCGAGTCGCGAGCTCTATCTACACACAGCGGTCAAGTAGCTTAGATGTTAGTCTGTGGTATGTTCGCACGGATCGTCCTCGGCGGCCTGGAGCCACTCGTAACATTAAACAGCAGATAGACTTTCGACTCAATCGAGACTCTGGGAGACATTGATCAAGTAAAAGACAAACAAACGGACGTGTCATTGTGAAATATTAATATTCGAGGTGCGGTCTCGAGTGACTCGGATATTTTAAACTAAGTATAAATGAAAAAGCGGAAAAAAACTTGGAAATATAATCAGCTTATTATGTGTAAGAGAAATAAATAGCAAACAGACAGATAGATTAATTTTGGAAGGCGAAGTAAACAAAAGAATATATACGAAAGACATATGAATAACGCTAACGACTCGGCGCCGCCGCACCGCGCAGGACCCCGCCCACCTCCCTCCCTCCCTCTCTCCCTCTCACACTCCTGCCTATAAAACATATGTCGGCCATTTTATTGTACTCTGTTTATTTTACCGACCGGTTTGCTTTTTGCTTTGACAAAATGCATACTTGTGAACTTATGTTGCAAAAGTTATGTGCAGTATCGGTCGGGGAGCTTCTCGCGTCGTTCACAGTAAGCGATATAAAGGAGGAGAGGTGGGGGAGGGTGGAGGGTCGTGCGCGGGCGGCCGGCCGGCGCTGCGCGGCACTCACCCGTCGCCGGCGGCTCAGCGGGCGGCACCTGCCCAACGGCAACAAGCGTCAACACATCGCCGCACACCGCGCCACTCTACCCCTACCCCGCGCCCGCTACCCCAGCCCAGCCCCAGCCCCGAGCCCCGAGCCGCGACATACCTACACCCTAAGGGACTCACCCGTCGCGACTACAGCGTACAACGCGCTCTGGCCGCCCTATTCGCTCCTGCCCGTGAAAGAACAAGACAGATCGAGTCGCAGTATCATCTCGGAGACACAACAATAATGCACTTCAACAGTCGCCGGCACGTGGCGGCCACGTGGCGGCGGCGCGGCGCGAGGACGCGGCGGCGCGCGGCGCGGCTCACTTACCTTCATGCTCTCGCGGAACTTGCCGATCTCGCGGTGGATGACGTCGCGCTTCTCCTCCGAGATGTCCGCCTCCTCCAGCACGCGCGCCGTCTTCGATATCGCCTCCTCTGCAACGACACAGCGCACTTTACACCGCTCGCTCGGCGCCTCCATACGGCAGCGCCGAGCACTGCGGTCGACCACATCGATATTGTCTTATTACGCACCTTGTTGCAGCAGCTCGTAGTTGTTGATCTCGTGCTGGTGGTCGCGCACGATGTCCGCCAGGCGGCGCTGCGCGGCCTCGTCGAGCGCGCGCTGAGCCGAGTCCAGGTACGAGTCCGCCTCGCCCGCGCCCCCCGCGCCGCCCCCGCCGCCCTCCTCGCCCGACAGCCGCGACCGCTGCTCCGCTGCACGACACACGTCACACATGGCGGTCACACATCCGCTTGCTCGCTTGCATCGACAACAACAGCCAAGAATCACAAAGTTGATGACTTGTTATGTCTTTTCATCAAAAATACCTTTATTTGTAAGGACACCTCTCAATCAATTACCCAGTAGTAAATTAAAATCTATTTTTACTAAGATATAATAACAGGTCACGACACTTAACCCTCTGACCCTTTAAATATGAATGTTAGTTTTATAGCAGCCGACAGCAATCGAATGACAATCACTGGACGCCACGTGACCGTCGTTGACCATCAGTACGGTAGAGTAACACTCGACAACTAGTCAACAGTTACAGACGCTTTACGTATATACAGTAGTAAGTGTGACTGACTCTTGTACGTGTCGACGAGGCCCTGCATCTTGCCATCCGTGCGCGCCAGCAGCTTCTTGTCGGCGAGCGGGAAGTCGTGCAGCAGGCGCACGCAGCGCAGCGCCGCCTCGGGCCCCGCGAACTCGCAGAAGCCGAACGTCGACACGCGCTTCCAGCTGAGCACCGGCCCGCAGGCCGACAGCAGCGCGCGGATCATCGCCTCCGGGGCGCGGCTGCTGATGTTGCCTGAACACACATAGTATACCTCATGTCACACAAAGTCTGACAATACATTTATCGTTCTAATGGATAATGATTGTTTAACTTAAATAAACTTAAAAACTGAACCAATCATTAAAATATTTCCATTCACAGAAATCTCTTCTATTACGAAAATTGGAGATCTCTTAGAATATATAATAAAACTTAAGGGTTTTTCATACACATTAAGTTTGAATACCTGAAGTATGGCATGCGCTTGGAGCTCGGACATCCTTCCATCGAAACAGGATGGGATACTAGTACAATATATTAACATGTTACCTATGAAGACAGTGACGGCAGGGCCCTCGTGGTCCTTGCCGTTAGTCTGGCGGGGCGCAGTCCTAGCGGGCTTGGGCGCTGGCAGCAGCGCGCCGCGCCCCGCCCCCGCCTGCACCGCGCCGCTATACGCACCCACCATCACCTGGAATCAATCATTATCAAAATAAAATGTACGTAATAAATTGATGAAAAAAAGAGTACAGTGGTAGCAATGAACACTATGTCAACTTATTGTTATATTGTTGTCTGGAATAGTGCTTAGTGTTTTGTTTAAGTAGTAACAGAGCTTTGTTTTTAAGCAAGTTTTCCAAACTTATTTCTTTTATAAATGCTTTTATTTTTACAAGCCACCATTACGTAAATCTTGTGATGAATGCTCTATTATTAAATGAATTTGCATAGCCCACTTTGATAATCCCTGCTTTATTAGATGAGATTGGGACTGATTTTGGCTGAATTACTGTTTGGGGAAGTTATGTCTATTGTTCTGGCAGACTAAACATTATCTAGGAGAAAAAAACTTTGTGATGATACATAGCTAGTGCTATGTATCATCACAAAGTTTATCATGTGTTAACAGATAAGAAAAGGTATTAACACAATCAGTGATTGTCTAGTCACACATTAGCTTATGTTTTTATGGCTGACCAGCCATTAAAATGTATTGTGACATGCCTTTTATAACTCTTGCACCCTATTACAAACTAATATAGTAAATTTCAAATCTCATTCAACAATATAAAAGTAAAAAGTATATTTTTTTAAAGTAAAAAGGGGGCAAACGAGCGACGAGTCGCCTAAAGTCAGGTGATCACCGCCGCCCATGAACATCCGCAACACCA
>JAABKM020000020.1:0-15736 GCA_016277805.2 Papilio aristodemus | reverse complement strand
GAACCGCGTGGTAGTGGAACGCCAACCATCAATGTGGTAAGGATGGAGTTTGGTGCTCTGTCATGTTGTGCGGTGACAGAACTCAACTACAGGAATTGTTTCAAACAATTCATCGGAACACTCCCCATGGTACAGACGATAAAAAACGCCAAGGGAGCTAATGTCCCTTTGCAGGCCAGTGAGTGAAGCCGATCAGTAAGAGCTCGGTCATTGACGATTCGGGTCACAAGTTTATTCCAGTACTCAATGATGCTATCCTGAGAAACATTGGCTCGGGCCGAGTAAAGGGCATCACTGGTGCTATCATCTGCGTAGCAATGAACATTACTAGTTTGCAACATGTCATTGATATGCAGAAGAAAGAGGGTGGGAGACGACACACAGCCCTGTGGAACACCAGCATTAATGGGCATAGAGTCCGAGCATGCACCGTCGACTATAACCTTAATGCTACTACCCTCGAGGAAGCTGGTGATCCAGTCGCATAGTTTCTCGGGGAGCCCATAGGAAGACAGCTTTTGTTTTCAATAAGACATTGCTTGATGTTGAATATTGCTTTAAATTAACATCCACCATAAAAGAATCAGACATATACTTGCGGCAATATGTTATTAACTCTTCATAACAAATAATTAAAAATGTCACAAATGTAAAGTCCATTACAGATTACAAAATATTTCCTGACCAGTACATTCACAATGTTGTTTGCTACTGTTTCTACTTTACTATTAATAAATTATCCAAAAGATTTACAAGTAGGTAAATATGGGGTTTAAATGTTTATACAATAAATTTGTGTTCATGATTTTGTAAAGTGTAGGTACTTTTTATTTGTAATTTGTAAGATGTTATTGCATTAAAAAAAATGTAAAAATGTTTATTATTATTAATTTATTTAATGTGACGGAGCCTCCAAATCCACTATGCAAATGAATTACACCAGATCAAGACATGACTGCTATAATTTTTCCTATGCTTGTAACCCATAGGGGTAGGCAGATATTCTAGATTTCCATTTGGTATAATCCTGGCACACCTCTCTCACCATCATCATCACATCACACATCACAGTCATCGGTTCATCGGTTACGGGTACTTCAGTATGTCACTAATTTGATTGATGTAAGTCCTCCTAGAACATCTCCTATCGACACTGGCACTCATTTTTGCAACAAACGCCATACATTTATATTATCTTAAATATTTATATATTAATTATAATAGAAAAATAGATAACACAAAATTCTGAAAAATAATCATGGCTTCCAAATTTCATTGGGACAAAGATAATAATAAAAGAAGCATATTAGATCTATGCAAAACGTTAAACTACGACCATTTGTCTCTTATTAATTATAATTTATCTCATTATAATTTATCTCTATTTTTTATTTTATTGTTTTGTATGGTTTGAAATTTTACATTATTTGCATAATAGTTTAAAAGCAAAGAGGAGATTCGACTAAGCAGTCTATTTCAAAACACAATTTACAGGTTAGATTATTAAATGCCGCTTGGTAAACTATACTCACATGAGTGGCCATGGGCATTGTGACTACTCCCGGGGCGATCCCATACGGAACCATCGGCGGCCGAGGTGGAAACGACATCACACAAAACACCAAAAAAATTAAGCCTTCATTCGCGAAGTAATTTCCTAACACTTTCTCACGATGTCAATGTGATGCGTACGCTGGCGATCATCAATTTGTTCTCCACTTACGAGATTGCAGACCGAAACAAGAATTAATTGTATATTTTCTACTGTCTCTCTAATCAATATTTTTATGATTAACTAAACTTTCTACTACACTTAAAAAATAACGTTTAAATATCACGATTAAAATTGCGAATCGAATCGGCCATGTTTTATAACATTTTATGTGCTACAATATATGGTTTTGACTTTTGGCCAGTGCAATACCACAGATAAACAAAAATTAATTTAAACTACAAAGATTATATAAAACAGCCATCGACACATAGCTTTACCATCAAAGAGTGTTTAAGATCTTAATCGTCGATTTATATTGGATTTATATTCGAAAGATGATAAGGAATAACTATAGCACATGAATAATAAAATTTAAATACAATTTCAGTGACGCAAAAACTTAGTGTTTTTTTCGAAAATATAAAAAAATTATTTTACTCCTGTGTTCCCCGAAGCGGTAGACAGAGGCGAAGATACCGTATTTTGAAGATTGGTAAAGGCGGCGAAATTTAAAGGACATACAGGTTGCCAAATTTCCATAGCATACTTGCTACTGGCGGTAATTTTTATATTTACTTTTCATTATCTTTTTGACCCTTACTCACTTATGCGGGTTAGGCAACTGGCACTATATAACCATAGTTCATACTATTTAGGTTTTCGATACACTCGGGTTTACTACTTTCATAACTTTATAAGCACAAAAAAATTCATCATTGCATTTTCAATCAATTTATTAAGTTTATTAATTTTATCATAATTGATATAGTTGATCCTCAATACCAACTTCTCCAGATGTTCAAATAAAATAAGACACGCAACTTTTTACGAATATTTATTATATTGCAATAACATATACACTTACAAATAACATCACAGCTCACAGCGCCGCGGGTCCGTGCTCTTCTGCTCCGTCATTACGTCACACGTGACGCCGGGCTCGGGCGCTCAAAAATCACGTGTACTGTTTGTTATCATAAATATCAGCACATTTGTAAATAGTTAATATTTTTGTTACACTCCAAGCATTGGTTTAACGCTAGCGCTCGAGCCGGGACGTTATCGAGAACAGTTAAATGTGCATTTGATCTCACTATTCCATGCTTCATCCCGCGGCGCGAACCTTACCACTATCGGCGCTTAACTATTTTTAACATTTATAATATTATTTCGAAAACTATTAAAATATCGTAAACCTCCATCTCATATTATGATAATCATATATTGTCCAGAATAAAAGGTGGAGATGTTGCAATAGTTTGATACGGTCGACGACTGCCTTTAATAAATAAATAAATTCAAATATATAACCACACGTGTGTACATATTAATGAAAAATTGCACAAAATGTCCATCTAGTTGGATCAATCGATGACGTCTGTGATGCGTTTAAAAGGTAAACACGTTAAGCGAGTGCCTTCAGAAACGGTGTTTTATTGGTTTATATTTATTTGCGGACATTGTCGAGCGAGTGTGTCCCGACCCGATCAGGGCATTCATTAGAGAGCCAGCTTTAGGCAGACAACATATTTATTAATATTATCAAACTTGAGATATCGTCCAGTGACAACCCTATACTCACTGTATGAGACATGTGGACCGGCTAAGCCCGCCAGCGTTGGTTTGATAATGTCGTCTGTCTGAAGCTGGCTGCTCCCTAACGATATAGATTGAAGTCCGTTAACAAAATTGGTTTCACACTGTGTGGTACTCGCCACGTTACAGAGAGTTGTTTCTTCCGGTCTGCCTTTACTTAGCATTAATCAATAATTTTACTAGCCTATAGATATTCAAGGGGTGGATTCCCGTTTGTACGTAAGAACGATTATGCTAGAGTTTCTCGTCTCGTAGTTATTGTTGCTTGTCATGCGCGTTGGTGCTGGCCGGTAGGGGCGGGGGGAGAGGCAGCGGGCGCGGCAATCGCGCGACCACCCGCGCGCCGCACAGTCCTACCGCGGCGCCAAGGAGCGCGGCCGCAGCGCCCGCTTTGGCCCCGGCCAGCAGCCCCACGGGGCCTCCCACCGCAGCCCCGAGCGCCGCACACCCCACGCTTGCCAAACCCACGCTCATCCTGACATAATAACATTGCATGAGAGAGAGAGAGAGAGTAAGAAAGGGAGAGAGACAGCTCTCTCTTTCTCTAATTAAGCGAAAATCCAAAATGTTTAGATCGTCGCCAACATAACAGAAGCGAGTAAGCTAGTTTCAATTTCCTTGCTCAATTAATGTCAAAACCATTCGTTTCTCAATTTATGAAATAGACTGTTACATTAAAGTATAATATATAATCAACATTGCCCATACAATACTTGTAAACGCCATAACAGTTATTGGACGTCCAGTTACAAGATCTCACCTCTGCGCGAGGGAGAGGTGCCGGCGCGCGGCGCTCACCTCCTCCGCCGCGGTCTCCACGCTGGTGCCGGCCGCCTGCACCTGTACAGTGCACAGGCTGCAGTCCCCACACAAACAGACGAGCCGGCGTCTGCGGCTCTTGTATCAATGGACCGCGCGCTTACCGCTCGGTTCCCTCTTAAATATTATTATGTTCTTTGGTTGAGGGACCCTTACTATTATATTATTTGGTTTGGAAATTGCGGTGAAGACAGATCATTGAACCGGACATGAGGCCGTGGAATACGAGACATCACGATGATACTGATGATAATATTACTATTATATAGCATCTTCGTCAGGAGTCGTGGTACCTGGTCGCGCTGCAGCGCGGCGGCGTCGTGCACGTGTCGCCAGGTGTCGTGCAGCGCGCGCACTTCCTGCTGCAACTCGCGCCAGCCAAGCAACACCGCCTCGCGCTCCCGGAGCAAAGCCTCCTGACGACGATACCACAGTAAAATACAGAACAAAAACATAAAGCAATTTACCTTTATACAGGAGTAGTAGTAGTGTAGTGGTAGCAAATGTAGTCGTGCGAACGACGTCGATGTCTGGCTAAATAAATAAATACCTGTTCATCGTGGTGCAGCTGCAGCTGGGCGGGCACGTGCGCGACCACGCCCACCGAGTCCGTGGACAGCGCGCTGCCCACCACCGCGGCCCCCGCCTCTCCGCTCTCCTCCGGCTCCACACGGCGGATACTCACCGGAGGTGATTCTGGATTACCACACATTAAAACGTACTTTATCACAAACATGCAAAATGCATTTTATAGTAAACAAGTGAAAACTTGGAACAGAAGCCATAGACAATTGACACCTAGTCTCGCACGAGATATGCCGCGATTTGCGGTTGCGGGACTCCACGACAGAAAACGATGACCCCAGGGGAGATACCACACTGAACGTACCTTCGTTGTCGACGATGACATTCTTTACTCAATTACCGTCCTCGCTTGACTTATTCCGAATATTTTCCGTATAACATAATCTCTGTACGGACATGACATGCATCCAGTGACATTAACATTTCAGACAGATGGGTGCCATTTGTTATTATTAAAAGTTAATCACAGAAATAAAAACGAACACTGACACACCGTGGTGAAGACGATACCAAAAATATAAGTAAAATTATAAGCTAGCGATGGTATTAGGCTGTGGACACAACATTAAGTTTTAAGTTATTTGAAGTTGTACATGACATACGTATAGGGTTGCCAGATGTAATATTTTTAAGAAAATATCTCAATGTTATTATTTATGTAGCTTCGAGCTAAGAATTGCTTAATTTCGGTCGCAATGGAAGCATGCGGGGGGGATGTCTCACCAGGCCGCGTGCCCTCGCGTCCCTCCCCCACCAGCCCCCTACAGCTGCGTTCTATAACACCTAGAAACAGCCACCTGTCAGCGTCGCTTTAAATTTAACAAGTAATTCATACATTGACTGGACACATCTCAAAATGTGCTCAGTAGATGAAGCCGCTGTTCATGCGTCGCCATTGCAAGCAATTCATCCGCTGGATGCATGGGCCATTCTGCGAATAGTGGTGTTTAATGTTTAGGTGGGCGTTTCAGTGATTCGTTACACGTGTGTCAGGGCGCTTTCCTTGCCTTCATTTTTCTAAGATTCCCTTATATTTAAAGATTTTGGTCTTTTCCTTCCATCTATAAAAGCTACCATCAGATAAGAAAAAGCAAGAATAGGGAACTAACCGAGGTAGTCGACAATGGCTCGCAGCGTGAGGTCGCGCGTGCGTTGCGTCATCGAGTCGAATCGTCCCCGGTCCGCCGGCCGCACCTGCAAACACCGCGCCCGCTCACACACCGCTCGCCATTCTCTACACTTCATAAGTGTCCACTTGTGGCCTGCCCATTGTTATCTCAAGGTACCAGGTACCATGTGACATTGCTAAGCATTTATGTACAGTCGCGGTACGAAAACCTTCATCAGTTTTCAAATTCATTTCATTATCAAGTTGTAGACACTTGGTATATTTTTACATTAAAGCTTCAAGTACACCTCTGCATATAGAATTATTATTAGATATTAGTGATGAATCCGATTCTACACCAACTGTACTATCCTATTCATCAGCCCTTAAGTGCACTTCAGAAATACAATATTTCCTATTCTCTCTCTTATGCAATCAATCTTAGAAACAAGAGAGAGCTTAGATGAAAGATATTTTTTTTATCTTCCATCTGTCAGTGTTAAATCTTTAAAAATAAAATAATATTCATGTCAACTGTGTGTCTGCGATATAGGCATTTTGTGTGTGACCTGTGTGCGCAGAGCATCCATCTCGGCGAGCAGAGCGCGCAGCTGGCCAGCTACGCGGCGCGCGTTAGTCTGCTCTGCACGCAGCCGACGCGTGTCGCCGCTCTCACCATACTGAGAACAGTATAGTAAGAATTAGGGGTCAGGGCTATGCTATCAGGTCATGCACGAGTATCATTTTATTATTTATTTTGCCATTTTAGAAGCAATGTATACAACAGATAGTGTATGTTTGATATTGTAGGATATTCTAAACTCAATTTGTTTCTGTATTTTACAAAGGCCTCTGACAACCCTTAGCAACAATCTAGTCCAAGTTTTCATTTACCAGTATCATTTAATTCATACTAATATAAAAGAAATAAAGCTGCTCTTCCATCCATATCCCCAGTTGTGTGGAATATTTATACATTATATTGATATACATCCACGAGGACTCTTATTTGAGGAGACTCAAAAAAAAATTACAGTACTAGTTTGTTCAATGCCGCCACATAAGTAATCAGTTTTAAAAATAGTTCACTTTTTTCATCGCTACAGACAACGTAAAATAATACACGTGCCATAATTTACGTCAGAGACAGTAATAACGACATTACAATGTTTATTTTTAGATAGAAATGTTGTAGCTCAAAAACCATATAGTACATCACTACACACTATGTTCCTAGATATTGTTTGAACTATATACGAGAGATTTTTCCTAAACAATTAACACATTAATAATGTTACCTTGATAATATTGGCTTTGTGTTGTCGCAACAAATCCAAGTGGTGAGGGATTGCCACTTCATTGAATTTTGTCAGAGAAAGCTCCACTCGTTTCAGGGTCAATTTGCCAGTATCATCCATGATAGACGGTTTCAGAGAGGAAACAATAATTAAATAAGTTGCATTGCGTTTCTATTTCTACTATTGTTATTGTTTGGAGTTTGATACTTGACAGATTGACATCTAATTGACAGTGACACAACAAAAAAGAGACGTAGAAACAGAGGTAGAGTATATATTTTTCACCATAGTTTTTTTAGTCACATTGACTCATTTAAAGCATAGGGAGTAGGGAGTGAGAAGGCGGGACACAAGTACGTGTATATTTACGTGTGTAAAGTTATGTTCTGTGCGTTTTAAACAGGCTGCAATACTTCATCAATTTCCTTGTTGAAAATTACAATCTTACGCTATTAAACACTGATAATTATCTCCAGGCCCAGAATTATAACTATAAAAAAAATAATTCAGATGTTGGTCTGCTTCATAACATTTTCATAGCAAATAACCAAAATCACAAATCACAAACAAAATTGCTTACTCTTGTAATGCAGTGCTGTGCAGTGCTATAATTTTGTGTCACTTGCTCTAGTATAAAAAATATTTCGACCTTGCCGCTCCAAAGTTAACGCTCTGTGATGTGGTATTTTTGCATGTGTTTTGCAGCTCTGTAATTTTTTAACTCTATGATATTCTACTCTTTGAAAAGCACCGAAAAAATTATAGACTTAAGCAAAAATCAAGAGATTTTTATTCTAGTGCACTGCAGTTGAAATTTTTAAAGATATTTCTAAATTAAGCATCAGCTTATCATCATGATTATATTATAATTTCAATGTGTAAATAGTGGAGTTGGAAGCGGCTTGTTTTTAGCAGATTTTGTATAAAATTTAGCAATGGATGTCGAAACAGGTTCGTTTAGCAAATTTAGTAACCTCACTTGTCTTTATAGTAAACGATTGTTTCTTCTGAATCAGGTAATAATTACTTTAGTAAAATTTAATATTAATTGATACATTTCTAAGATTACATTGCCTTAAATGGGGCAATGAGGGTGCACTAGTTGCATCTCTGCCTACCCATTTGGGGAATACAGCCATAGGATACGTTTTTTTATCTTTCATCACTCACAGGCAGAAACATCACAAATACAAATTACATGCCCAAGTTATAAGCATATCTATCTTTTAAAATAAACTTTTAGTATAAGATAAGATTGAATAAACAATGTACAGTTCTCAAAATGTATTTCAATCGTCGATTCCTACATAACTCTGACATAACCCTCCTGTCTAAGTTTTAGTTGTCTTGAAGTTCAGGTGTGCACACACACACACAGTTATATGTTTTCTTTGTAAATACTTATTGCCTTGCTTAAAGTTCTCATATTACAATATTCAGATGAGGTCTTCCATTATAATATGATTGCCATCACAAAAATTTTAATTGCTTTAGTTATTCTAATTTTCTAGCTTACACTAGAAGTTTAGTATTCAAAGGAGAGTGGAGTGACTGCTGTCTGGAGACATTTGCAGCGGTTGGAGGAGTTGCAGTTGCAGTACTTGCATTGAAAACTTTTGTTTGATTCTTTACTCAGATTTAAACTTAAGCAAAATATGTAGGGTAATGTTATTAAAATCAGAAATTATCTTAATACAATAAATACCATGATTTGTTTGCAGACGGGAGGAATTCTCGATCCCGCAGTCGATCTGTAAGTTTTTTATTTAAATGATTATTTAGAACTTTTCATTGTATTTCTTTTGATTCACAAACAACATGTAGTGCCTCTTTGAGTTTGCGTAGGGTTTTCTGTAGTCATTTAGAGTTATGTCACTATGTTTCTGTCATACCCGCTACTTAACTATATAATAACTTGTGGATTTTATAAATAAGATTGCAACCTTTAATGGGGAATTTAAAATAAATAAATACTAAGTACATTAAATAAACACAAAGATGTTAGTAATCTGGATTGTCTGTGTCCAGGGGCCGCTGTCTGTTTAAAATGTATGTATAACCTGTTAAAAATAATTGAATTTAATGGATTTATTGTTATCGTTTGAGTTTTATATGTTCAGTGTAATTTATAGTATGCAAACTTGCTTTCCTTAATGTTTATGGAGATGTCTGGCTATCAGTTGCTGATGCAGTCCTCTTTTGTTGTCGATATGTATTTTCGTAAGAAAATCATACTTGACCACAACTTTAGCTGATGTTAAGTGACGATGTGGTGGGAAGATACGTAGCACTAGTTTAATATTATTTTATTCACTGTTTTATTGGTTTTTACTTTTTATGTGTATTCTAATTGAGGCTGATGTACAGTATAAAGTGATGAAGTGGTAAAACCTCTCAGGTAGAGTCGGCGTCGAAGATGTCTCGGGGCTCGTCGCGGTCTCGGTCCAAATCGGTGTCTCGCTCGCGCAGCGGCTCGAGAGCCTCCGCCCGGTCAGTATCGCGTAGCAGCGCTCGTTCCAGAAGCGGTTCAGTCAAAAAGAGATCCCGCAGCAGATCTAGATCCAGGAGCGGTTCCGCTAGAGCGAGATCAAGAAGCAAATCTAGGTCCCGATCTCGGAGCAGTTCCGGTAGATCAAAATCAAGGAGCAAATCTAAATCGAGATCGAGAAGCGGTTCGCCGCGCAGGACGAGGTCTAAAAGCGGTACTCCGGCTAAATCCAGAAGCGGCTCGGAAGCTTCAAAATCCAGGTCGCGATCACGGAGCGCTTCACCGGCTAAGTGCAGATCTAGAAGTGGCTCCCGCAGATCTCGGTCACGCAGCAGAGCGAGATCCAGAAGTGGGTCTGCGAAGTCTCGGTCTCGGAGCGTGTCTCGGGGAAAAACTAAATCGAAGTCGCGAAGTAGATCCGGCAGCGGGTCGCGGAAACGATCCCGTTCAGTAAGTGAATCCCGCGATAAATATTTGGATGCATCCAGGAAATCTAAGTCGAGAAGCAAGTCCCCTAAATCGCCAGCTAAGTCTAAATCCAGAAGTAGATCTCCTGGAGATGTCAACGTGAAAAGCAAATCTCCTGAGAATATGGACGTGGATGAAGAAAAATTCCGAGGCGAGTATTAAATGAATATTTAAATCTTGGAAATTCATAGTCGCCCGCGGGGTTTCCGCTCGCCACTTTGACCACCACTTTGAAATTGACAAGAAATTTAAAGATGGTATCGAATTTTAAGTTTTAGGATAAACGAGGAATCGAATATTAAATACTACATTTTGTATTTTAGATCGCAAGAGAAAACGCTCGCGTTCCGGTTCCAATTCTCCTGACAAATCTCGATTAAGACGCTCAAAGTCCCGTTCCAAATCCCGTTCTAGATCTCGTTCTAAGTCCCGCTCCAAATCGAGGTCTAAATCTCGATCCAAGTCAGGATCTCGTTCCCCGACCAGACTGCGAATTCAATCGCAATCTAGATCCCGTTCCAAATCTATAACCAAGTCGCGCTCGAGATCAAAATCACCGGCCAAGTCGCGCTCGAGGTCCAAATCTAGATCCAAGTCACGGTCCAGGTCCAGATCCGGCTCGGCCAAGTCGCGACGCTCGCGGTCCGCCTCGCACAATTCACGCTCAAGGTCAGTCTCTATCATAATATTATATTTTAAAGAGTTTTTGTATACGATAAAGCGTCGAGCCGAGTTACACACAACAGTTGTAATAGTTTTCAGGACACCCAATGTCTTCCTTGTTATTAGAATCCTAGGAACATAAAGAGTGTATGAATGTTTTTGATCCAAGAATTCGTGAAGAATGTGTGGTGTTTGTTCCAGATCGCGGTCTCGCTCGGGCTCCGGCTCGCCGTCGCACAGAGGTTGTATTTGTAGTTTCTTTTTCCTTAGTGAAGGGTTACATGACCGCCACCAATGGGTGCAAGACGATAAGATTGCAGCGACAGCCTTTATGTAGAGCGAGAGACGAGAAGAGAATGGGTAGCAGATAGCGTTACAGAGCATATATCACGAAAAAAAGTGGGGGCAAGTGACAATATCTTCAAACTGTAGACGTGATGACCTTGAGTATCACCTGCAGTTGCCATGATTTTAACCAGAGTTTTGCTATTTGCCAGTCGATAAGAAGCGTCGCACCGTGCGGCTGGAGTCTGACGAGGAGGGCGAGGGCGCCGTGGGGGGGGAGCAGCCCGGGGTGGGGGGCGAAGTGAAGCCCGAGGACGCGGAAGGCCAGCAGGCGGCGCATGACTCCTCCGACGACGACGTCGGGCCCGACCTCAAGAGGTGAGTGCTTCTGTAACCTAAACACCTCGGACGCTGGCATCTTCACATAGTGTCAAACAAAGTCGCTTCCCGCCGTCCGTACGCCGCACGACAGCGGGATTCGAAACGAAAGTGTATCTGTGTAATACATACGATAGTAGAGAAAGGCCGAGAGTTTTAAAAGGGAGATGCTCTAGTAACCGTGTGAAGCCAGAGCGGCTTACTAGTTTTATGTAAATGTTACAAAGCATATTCAAAAGAAAATTTGTGTTGCAAAAGTGAGTGGCGACGACTGAGCCGGCAATGATCCCTTGGCGCTGTGTCGACAGCTCGGAGGGCGCGGGCGGGCTGTCCGACTTCGAGGCGATGCTGGCGCGTAAGCGGGAGGAGCGGCGAGGGCGCCGACGCCGGCGGGACATCGACATCATCAATGACAACGACGACCTCATCGCGCACCTGCTGCAGCAGATGAGGCAGGCGGCGGAGCAAGACCGCGACCTCAACCGCAAAAATCAGCCCGCTGTCAAGAAGGTGCGTCACAACCCGCGCCGCACGCACGGCCACGGCCACGTATCGTGTATGTTGTAACCTTATCGGTGTTCAGGTGTCCATGCTGAAGGCGGCCATGTCGCAGCTGATCAAGAAGGACCTTCAGCTCGCGTTCCTCGAGCACAACGTGCTCAACGTGCTGTGCGACTGGCTGGCGCCCATGCCCAACCGCGCGCTGCCCTGCCTGCTCATCCGCGAAAGCATCCTCAAGCTGCTCATGGACGTGAGTCACATCTCCGCCCCGACCTCGACCTCGCCCTCATCCTGTAACCCGCTCATCGGTGAATGTACCTTCCAGTTCCCGTCGATAGACAAGTCGCTCCTGAAGCAGTCCGGTATCGGCAAGGCGGTCATGTACCTCTACAAGCACCCCAAAGAGACCAAGGCCAACCGCGAGCGCGCCGGCCGGCTCATCTCCGAGTGGGCGCGGCCCATCTTCAACCTCTCCACCGACTTCAAAGGTGACCGTCCCCGAAACATATCTCGACCATTGCCAAACAAATAAATATGTATCGATTCGTTTAATAAGTACATCGAGCTGCCTATTTGGTTTTATTGTATTTTGTTTGTGTCAGCGATGACGCGCGAGGAGCGGCAGGCGCGCGACGAGGCGATGGCGGGCGCGCGCCGCCGCGGGGAGGACGCCGGGCCCTCGCGCCGCCCCGCGCCGCACGCCGCGCACCCGACACACCCCGCGCACGACCCGCAGCCCGACCCCGACCGGTCAGTCCCCGCCCCGGAGCCCCGCCCCCAGCCGCAATCATGTGCCTTCTGTCTTCCGACCACTGTTTAGATGTCGGTCAGGCAGAACGGCGCTAGTAGTTTCATATCAAAATGTATTTAGTTACTTGTGTTATAGGGTGTTGTTGAATGAACGAATAAATGAAAGTGGGATCGATTCGTAGCCAAGGCGCTGCGGGCGAGGGCGCACTTGTGTGTTAGCGTGACGTGTGGCGTGTGCAGGGCGGCGCGGCCGGGCGAGCCGGGCTGGGTGTCGCGCGCGCGCGTGCCGCTGCCCTCCAACAAGGACTACGTGGTGCGGCCCAAGTCCACGTGCGACGCCGACATGTCGCGGGTGAGTCTCCGCACGTCGCCGCCTGCTGCAAAGTCATTTGTAACGAACAAAACGTTTTGTTTGCTGTCGGCTATAGAACGATATATTTATTGGATTAATACAGTTTTTGGTGTAAGTTAAACTCGTGATATCTGTTTTGTAAAGCGACATGTACCGCGTAAGGTTCTGTTGCACCGGACGCCTATTGCTGCCTGTTGTCGGACACGGCAAGCGACGGCTTGCTGACGTCTGTTTGTCTCGCCTAAGCTGAATCCGTCCGCTACACTTGCAGATGAGCAAGAAGAAGATGACTCGGTACGAGAAGCAGATGAAGAAGTTTATGGATCAAAAGCGAATGAAGAGCGGCTCCAAGCGCGCCGTCGAGATCTCCATCGAGGGCCGCAAGATGTCGCTGTGAGACCGGCGGCCCCCGCGACCCTCGCGACCCCCCGCGACCCCCGCGACCCCCGCGGCCGGAGGACGGTTGCTGTAGTTAGAGGTTTCTGTTGTGGCAGTGAACTATACAGTCGGTTGGTTTAAGTTAATTATGAATATATTTCAATTAAATAAAATTAATTTTTCGAATTAAATGGCGTTTTAAATATTTAAGTCTGGTTTCCTCACGACGTCCGTCACGATACAGTTCCGACCACTGGGGCGGTCACTCGCAGCCGAGGACGGACTTCTTGCAGCAGTTGCAGCAGACGGGCAGCAGCAGGCGCGGGCCGCGTGTCTTGGGGAAGGGCCGATGCGCGCTGTGCGGCTGCAGGTACACCGCGCCGTTGGAGTCGTACTTGGGGCCCTCGGGCAGCAGGACGTGTCGCTGGCACAGCCGACCCTGCCACCCACAGCGGCGCTTTACTCACACCTCAATCGATTATACGACTCCACGAGAACCTTCACATGACGCGAGGTCTGACAACTGTCATCAAATATTGTAAAGAACAAAACTAACAAACGAGCGGGTTGAAGGGAATACAAAAAACACCATTCAGACTAGAGCCCGCGGCAGGAGACAGTGCTGAGATAAAGAAGAGCTCGACCTCGATCTCGCATAATCTTTGTTCCACCAGTTGAACTAGTACAGGCTCCTCTTTTGCTGGTAGATTTTATTTATTCACCGTTTAAACGACATGCAGACAAACCTTAGCTCTTTTGGCATTGATCCTGCTTCCCCTGGCGGGCGCCATGTCCAGGATGTCAGCGCGCGGGGACTCTCTCGGCCGCACTCCTTCGCCGGGAACTGGCTTGTTTGCTTTGGTGGAGGCAAAGCGTTTCCTCTGCACGAACTTATTGTCCGCCGCCGAGTGGACGCGCGCGGGGGAGCTCGCGGGGGTCGCGGTGGTCGCGAACAGCGCGCGCAGCCGGCGCGGCGTCGGCTGCACCGGATTCAGCGCTCCTTTACCGCCATGTTCCTCGCTCGTGACTTTCTTCGTATTCCGTCCGTCCGTCTTTTCGTTTAGTGCCAGGATGTTGTGGTGGAAGGAGCGCAGGGCGGCGGGCGACGTGCCGTCCTCGGTAAAGGGTCGCTCGTTGTAGTCCTCGTTATTTCGTCGTAAATTATGTTTTATAACATTTAACAAATTTTCATCTATATTTTGCGGGAGACCTGTAAAGTAAATAGTAACGGTATGAGTCTTGTTAGTGAATCATTCTGTATTAAACACTGGCACAGCAACTTATGAATTATAAACTTAATTTGAACATTAAAAAATCATCGTGCAGAAGTTTCGAAGTTTGAGCGCATACATACAGAAGAGATGATATACTTAGAAAAATTTATTAAATATTTATATTATCGTCTCGGTTATAATTACACCTCACACGACTGTGCCAAAAATTGCGCTAAATTTCATATTCTGCCTCTTGCTATGCGCCGCGCAACAACAGACGTAACCTTCCTTCTGAATATTATCAACGGTAGTATCGACTGTCCCTCTCTTCTCTCAAAAATAACTTTTAATGTACCGAAGAAATCAGCGCGTCACTATATTCCTATCCACCTCCCTTTGGCATCCTTCAATTATCGCAAAAATTCGTTCATGTGGCGCGCTGCCTCCCTCGGCAACAAATATTTCAAAACATATAAATTAGACATTTTTAATACATCGACTAAATCCGTAAGACAGGCATTTTATTAAAAATTTCTTTCATTAAACTAAGTTGTTTGTATTTAAATTAATTTCGTAAACCTTATATTAATCATGCATTTGTACGCTTTTTGTCATTAATCGTATATTTTTATAAGATGTCTACTCATAGTAGACATCTTATAAAAATAGAAGAACTTTTATTGGCTTTTTGTTTTCTAATTTAATATCCACACGTATGTTGTAATATTGCCGTTGGCTTTCGATTAAACAAATAAATAAATAAAATAAAGACAAGACAGACGTGCGCCCGCGGCCGCCGAGCTGAGGAGCGCGCCGAGGGCGAGCCAGGCGGCGGGCGGCGGCATCATGCGGCGCCGGGCTGTTCAGTGTCGCAACTATCGACGTAAAGCCGTTTCACGTTTATGTTTCGAAATACATTTAAATACGAGTTGGTCGAGCAATAAAGTGGAGCCGAGTCGATAGCTCGGTCGTACGCAGGTACTGGCGTCGTGACAGTCATTGTTCTCTGTCGCAGTAACCTGTCACGTTACGCTGTCAACGGCCGGGCTCTCGTCCGCGTCGACTAGGGATGGGTCGTTGACGATTTACCCGTCAACGAAACTTTAACGTTAATTGGCTTTCGTAAACTCTTTGATTAA
>JAABKM020000019.1:2886502-2899910 GCA_016277805.2 Papilio aristodemus | reverse complement strand
ATATATATAAATAAACAGGAATTTAAGGCCTATCTTAATTATCGACTGCTTTTTTAAGTTTATACACGTATGTAAATTGTTTTAATTTATTTCATTCATTTAAGTAATGATTGGTGATATTGAAAGTTTTTGTGTATTATTATGTGTTACTCTGTACTATTTAAATAAACTGTTTCTAAATTATGAAATCCTAACAAAGCCTTCTTAGTGTTAAGTAGTTTGAGGACCTTAAGACAATCACTTTGTAATCATATGTTTCTTTGTTCGAATATTAAATATTCTAACCCCTGTATTGACGTTTTTAATATTAATATAGTTGAAAATACAATAATGTTGTTTTATTTATATAATGTCCTATATTTCTCTGACGACTTGATTCCATACACACTATCACTATTGTATTAAAATAGAAGGAAAACGAGCAAACAGGTGACATGTTAACATTGCTATCAAAAAACAAACTAACAACACCAAATGAGGGATGAAAATGGTATCTGGTCTGTTTCCCCTTACTATATGCGACGGATTTTTTTTTTCTAGATTCTAAACATAGCGAATTTTACGAAAGCAAATTTTTAACCCTTCTTCATACTAACGATTGATATCACGAAAGATGTTTCGTCGCATTAAATTCCGACCATATGACGTCAGTTTATTTTTAATAAAGAGGGTGGCAAAGGAGCACGCAGTTTGTTAAATGACCGCTACTCATAAAACATTCGCAAAATGTTAATGATTTACATCTGCAACGTTAAGAAAGGCGATGTAAGAAGTAGCCGTAATAGACGAGCATGCATCCGTCGATGTATGGATGTAGATGAAGCGAGAGAGGTGTGCCGGGATCGTACCAAATGGCAATCCATAATCTCTGCCTACCCTTCTGGGTTACGGACGTGAGCGCATATTTTTATTTATTGATTTATCTGCAACGTTTATTCGACCATTTATTTAAAAAGGTGACAAATATAAGTAAGGCTGAAAAGAGTTGATACACGAATGGGTCGGTTTACCTGGATGTTAAGTACTAACATCCAGGTAAACCGACCCATTCGTGTAACCCATTCGTGATGTTAAGTACTAACATCCAGGTAAACCGACCCATTCGTGTAACCCATTCGTGATGTTAAGTACTAACATCCAGGTAAACCGACCCATTCGTGTATCAACTTCTGACTTTATCACTATTCTGTCGTGACTCTGATGACATAATATCGGTGACGTGACGGATGTGTTTACGAACACTTATAAAGACATTGTACTGCGTAGGTAAGTATTCGCAGACGCTTTAATGACGTCTCATAAGAATTTTATTCTATACCGTTCCTTTGTTTCCAAGAGCTATAACTTGTTACTTTCATTGCATGAATAAATGAGACAAAAGTTTGTCGTTTTCTGTTACTTTTTATGAATCATAAAATATTAACGTAAATGCAAGAGCCAGATGTGACTCAGTACTAAAGTTGTCTAGCGTCGTAGACCAATATAAATATTATTATAAAGAAAAAAATACCTCACGCCTATGCTCCTGGAAATATAGTCAGTACTGTAAAAAGTATTAGAAGTTTAAAAGGAAGCAAGCTACTGAATGAACTGCCCTCGAGCTATAATTGAACAGAACGCAATAACAGTGTTTGCTCTATCACTTATATATCTCGATGTGTTACATTTGCATAATAAGTTGCCGCGTAATAAAAAGTAGCGTAAGATTGAAAACAAATGTCACCCGGGAGTTTGGTGTGCCTCATTCACGCTCTTCGCGTTTTATCATCAATAATGTTATTGACATTTCAATGTGTGTTCTCGTAAGAAAGGATCTTGAAATCCTTCGCGTCTGTAAAAAGTTTGCATGTTCGTAATAAATTGAATTCTGTCAGATCAATCTTCTGAAAATGATTCAATGGGAATTGTTTGTGTTACGAAAAATATTAAGAAAACAAAATATATTAACCTAATATTTTAAACATATCGTTGCTTTGATTAAGAGTATTATTTATATTAAATAATTAATTAATAACTTCCGAACAATACCGGTCCGGTCTTAGGTTAAAAAAAAACATTTATAAACTTAGCAGCTTTACAAATCTCCTTTGATTACTATTTTTTTAAATTATTTATTAAATATTAGTAATTATTTTAAACCTGTTTTTTCTTGAGTAAAATATAATAATCTCTAGTTCATCAGACGTCGGCATAAATTTCAATTCACCGCATCGTTTCTTTTGTAATAAGTATGATAATAAGAAATATCAGAATATAAAAGATATTTTCGTGGCTTCAGGTAGATTGGGACATGATGAAAGAATGTAGGCTTGACTATTTAACATTCATGAAATCTGTCATGCTCTAACACAAGTAACATACAAATAATTTACTAAAAACGTATTATCCATTAAATATTATCTGTACAAAGAACACTATTTTACATTATTCTTTGAGTTCTCTCTTCTGTTGACGTCTGAAACAAGAGTTGTATAGAGTATGGTCACTGAAAATTGTATAACACACTCCTTACAGTCTCTTGTAGTTTAAGAAAAAGACCTGTAAAATCTTTCTTTCCCTTCCCATAACCATCATATTATTATGTGCATATATTATTAAGTGTTTAATTTTTGACAAGGTCAACACATTGTTTACCGTTTAAAAAGCTCCCAGTTAATAAATAAGTCGTTGAATGTCCTTCAGTTAATTTAATAAGTTTTCTAATTATCTTCTAGATTAAATTTTAACAAGGATAAATATTAATTTCAACAACTTTATTAAGAAATAAAAAGTGGTAATTATTTCTTAATATCTGAGCGGAATATTGAAAATTCTTTTCACGGCCGTCATTATTTCTAAAGCCGTAATTTTTTCTTCAATCAAAAGAAACAAAAGCCTTTCATTAAAGTCAAGAAGTGAACTTGAGATATGCATTGGATTTAGAAGCAGACGGTAAATAGCCGCAGGTGAACATCGACGTGAAAGTTGAGATGAGAAATTAATGAGACTGTAAGGGTACTAAAAACACTAAACTTTAGTATACTTAAGTGATATTATATAAAATACTTAAGTACATCATCATTCATAGAATAAAACAAAATATTAAACAATGTTAAAAAAAATACATTAAAACATTTTGTTGCAATCAATGTATGCCTAAAATCTTACCTCACACTAATTATAATGTTAGCTATATGTCTCTCAAACTGTTGCACATAGAGTAGTAGTTTGAGCCTCACTGACAGCGCATTGATGCTCAAACTTTACTGCCTCTTCATCGATCGATCGCCTTACCTCAGCTCACAATGAGAACTATTTCTTCAATGTAGAACACGTGGTCTTATCAATTATATTAGCTTCAATTCTAAACATAAACGTATAGTATAATAATTAAGTGTACGTCTAAACTTCTAAATTACACGAGTTTATTTGAACGCCAACGCTTGAAATTCGAACAGACCTAAATAAATAAAAACAATCAGAGTTTGTATAAAATCATAAAGTTATTTCAAAACTCTTAAAATTTTTAATTTCAACGTTGTTTTGATGTATAAAATGAGAAACAATTTTTAATTAGCAGGTTTTGACTAAATAAATGTTTTACGTATTTTTTACCTAGTTTAGACAGTAAAAGACTTTGAAGTATCATAAATATTTTTATCTACATTTAATACGAGTACTCAGAAATAAAAATACGTTTTCATTTTCAATATCAGTTGATTTAAAATATTAGAGTCCATACTAAGGTCTCGCCATATCGACTGCCGACACGTCACAATACGACAAACAGACGACACGTCATTGAAAGCACGTCAAAATCAAGAAGATTAGCATTATAATTTAACATGTGTCCACTACCGGAAAAATTTGTTTTATAGAACTCTTGCTACCCTTATTCAGTGTGCAGTAATTGATCAGATCATGTGTCCGTCTTTTGTGGAACCTATTCGGTGACCTGTAGCCGCCATTACGACCTTTTGACAGAACCCTGACAAATGCTCAGTGATCTAAAATCATGTAGTAAATGAAAATTAAAAGACAAACCCAGTTCATTAACGCGACAACGTACCTTGACCCGTGGAAGGTGTAACAATGTTGACGGCTCATTAATTTTCACTTTCTTGTAACACGCCTGTCGCGGCAAATTGAATACACGCCGACACTGAAGCCTCATGACACCTTCATTAACAGTCTATCTAGTTTATTCAATAAACCTAGAATGCAAAGGTGACGTGATAAATATAATATTAACGTTGCGGTACATTCCGTCGTTGGACGCCGAAAGGTAATCGATCTAAGGGTAGAAACCTCGCAAAATTATTGAAATATTAGAATATACGTAACAATGATCACTCTTTCATTTTAAATTTTGTTAACTATTTAATTTTCTTTCAAGCTCTAACCTACGGTCATTTAATTAACCAACTATAACAAATAAAGTTTTTTTTAAATAATAAATTGTGATGGCCTCTTTTTATTGTACCTTGTTTTTATCAACATTGAATTGGTGGCCAATGTCAAGTGTACTTAAACTGAACCTTTTTAGAAGTAAGTTGATTCGAGAGCATCCTCCTGAGAGGAGCACTGCTTCAAATGGGAACCAAAGTATAATGTAAATATATTCATGAATTTGAGTGTGGTAAATACACACATTAGATATTTTGGACAGATATACTGGTTGGTTTGTTCGCGATAATCTTCATTAAAAAAATATCAAATTTTAATACTTAAATAAGTTTCAATTACACTTGACTGAATAACATATACATATAAACGATAACGTTTTAAAAGTGAAAAGGTTGTGCAAAAAGGCAAGGTGATTAAAAATATAATTAAAACGGCAAAGGCTTGCTCTTAATATCAATTTCTGTGCTCGAGCGCGTAATGAAAGCTTTGCTTTAGCGGAAAGCAATATTTCCAAGCGTGTTTTTTATTCTACAAAGTTCCGTTAATATTATATTATATAGATAAATTTCATATTAAAAAGGATTAAAGCTTTGTTATTTTTAATAATAAGGCTCTTTTATCTATGGATTTAAATTATTTTTACACATTTTAACATGTTTATTTTTATTTTTAATTCCCGTCGTTTCGAACACTTCACAGCCACTCATAATCTCAGGGGGAATTAATAAAATATCCGTCAAATTGATTGAATTTCAAATGTGTATTTGCGTTCAATATGTAAAATAATTTTAGGTATACACTCAATCTATTAATGGTTGGTTTTCAATAATTGATTCTCTATTAGGAAGAAACATTAATATTTATTACTTTTTATTAAAATTTACGCGAGTGGCGGCGGGTATGGACGGCTAGTTTCTTACAAGTAAAGATTAAAAAAATCTTTCACAAGTTTCCGACTCATTTAAGTTATAAGTTAAGCAAGCTATAGTTATGTACACAGAGCAGTGAGAGGGACAAGTTGGTGCTGCGGTCAGCCGTTAGGTTTGCTCTGAAACTATTAGTCTGTAATTACGTTACCGCAGTGCCGCCGCGAGCCACGAGCCACTAGCCTGCCACTTCAACAATGTGGAGCCATAACAACAGCGATATATAGAGTAATTTTAAAATACATGAGTAGCGCGTATTTTATATGTGGGCAGGACATGGATCATTCCAGTCAGCTCCCCGATGTATCCGTCCCACGCTGTGATACAGGGCGAGTCTAACACCGTATCGGACACAAATTCCTAACTCTGCGCTGAAAAAATATTTTAAAGCCTGCATAGTTCATCAAATTCTATTTCTGACAACTAAGTTTATTTTTATCTTTATCTTTATTTTTAAATTTATCAAATTCAGTCTACGGAGAAACTCGCCACATTTGTGCAGCGATATTTTCTGTTCGTATTTATTGGATTGAAAGGGAACTTGACAAGCGGCCATGTTTGTTTTCCTCACGCTTGTTGGTCCACAAACTGACGGACTATCGATATAGCAAATTGCAATTTTATTACATTTTAAAATAGTATTTTCTTTTCAATCATACTTCAAGCAATGTGCCCTGTGAGAAATGAACAATTAAAGTAAATTTAATAAGTCGTCTATCGTAGTTTATTTTATACTATTTACCAGAGGTTATTAGATGTCGTGATAATCTATTTCTTTTTGAACTGTTTGGACTCTCGGGTTCAAATCCCGGATCTGTCAAAAAGTAATTTGGGTTTTTCCAACTCAATATCAACCCGGAATAAGGGACGAAAAAAATATAAGCCAAAAAGTGAATGCACTAATTGCAACTCTGCCTACCCCGTCAGAGAGCACAGGTGTTAGGTGTTGTGTTAAGTCTGTTTTTAATATCGGTTTATTTATATCTATGTAAATACTTATCAAATGCCTTTATTACAACATTGTGAAATTTAATTAAAAGCTTTATTAAATTGCGTTTTGGTTGGAACACTCAAAGGTTATTTAATTTTCTTTCCACGAGTAGAATTAAATTGCTAAATATTTTGCTACAGTCAAGTTCAATAACATATTTGGTGGTTAAATTGTCCTTTGAAATACACTACAAGTAAATGGATACTTTATGTCAATGATGTTAGACCCAGAATGAAAGGTTGTTTTCTAAAATTTGAAAAAATTAAAACATTAATAAAGAATAAAGTTATTGTTCGCCAAAGATATTTTATATTGTGTATATTACAAGTATACATTTTATTGTATCAATTCAGCTATCGCAAAAAAATTATAGAATGTATTTCGAATTACAACAATAGGGATTTGTTTAATTTATTTTCAGATCATAGTTATTCGAGTTCACAAAAGCCTTCATCCATCTACGTCGGCTTTTTTTTCGTTCGTCGACTCTGAAAGTTCAGCATACTTTGTCATTTGCTTACTCACGCTTGCTTAGCACTTGGCGTCGCGCCAATGTTGAGGCAATTTAAAAAAAATCATAAACTTGGGAAAAAACGGTTTGCATATTTAATATTTTTTATAATTCACGATTCAACCATGAAATATGCCACGAATTCACAAAGTACTAAAAAATATCAATCTGGTACCTTTTATCCTGAACAAATAAGCGCGCGAAGCCAGTACATCTCGTCAATGTTGTAAACTTTTTTATTTAGATATTTACACAGGTGAACACACTTTAATAAAAATAGTTGAATTTATCTACAATATTTACATTTTTAAATTTATAAGATAAATAATTCATCTTTCGTTTCGTTGTGTTAAATTATTCATAACTAAAGTTACATAAGACTATACATTTATGTTCCTAGTTCACTTGCCAACTGTTTTGTATATCAAAGACATGATATGCATGTAGTCCCTGAAGGCTAAATATCCGGGTACAAAATATAATGATATCAATTTAAATTATATATAAGGTTCTCAATAAAAGCTTTAAAATTTGCTGAAAAGTTTCATTGATATAAGTACTTTTTACAAAATGTTTGCAACTGTTTACATGACTTATATAAAGTTAATGTTTTTAATTTTTTTTTATTTAAGTAGGAAGTTTACGCAAGTAAAGTCATAGGACTGTGCTCGTATAAAAGAAAGGAAATAATGAAAAATGAATTTCCTTATCTCGCCGATTTTAAAATTAATTTTTCATTATTACAATACAGCTGAAGCGAATCGTCACCGACGATGAAACGAGGTCGAGCTTACTTCCTGAGTTCTAATCCGATTAAAGCTGGCAAGCAAAGCCGTGAGACGAGATACACACTAAATTAATTATTGTAATACATGCAGCTATCAGCTACAGTTGTTTTTTTTATAATATTTAAATATTAACCGGGTCAATATGGTACAAAAAGAAATTTGTCACAACTTTACTGGCAAACACACATATAGAGGTATTAGTGGCGCGGGATTACAAAGTAAATGACCATAAAATATATGTTCTTATACAAATGTATTAGATCGTTAGGTCACTTGATTAATACAGAGAGCCCTTATCAAGAAAACGCATTATATTTGACCTTTCACCGCGTAATTCGAATAAGCGACAAATCTTGTTCAGCGGCTAAGTGCTTTGCGAACACACGAGCAAATTCCTAAAGCCAAAATTTATCCATTAATAAGACCTTATTCATAAAATAAACACCGCACCACCACCGCAGGTAACCCTTCTACTAGATGGACCTACGAACTGATCAAGGTTGAGAGTACTACAACTATTTAAAAAATATATATAACCAGGATTAATTGGTAGCGCATCCAGTAAAAGCGGAATATTCATAACTCCACGTCCAGCGGTATCAAGTGTCCAATTAGAGGGCCGTCACACGATCGTGTCCGCGAAGCACATTGCTTGTGGATATAACCGCATCCATTATTGTTATGTTTGGAATGCTGTTTCAACTGTATTATTTGATAACTTTGTTTAAAATACATCACCATAGGGCTGTAACTGGTGCTCTATACTCTCACTTATGTAGAAACTCGACGGTAACCTTGACCAGATTGAGAGAGACCAAAATGCACACACTCTCCTCTCGCATGGAGAATGTAAAAGGTCTCTATTCTGAAACCTATCTTTAATATTCACATTGCATTTTACGAATTATTTCTCTTATCTTCTCTTATTTTACTAGAACACATTATTTCTAGGAAATACTAAATTTAGCTGTATTGATTTTTCTATGAAACGAGAGGAAGAAGAACAAAAGGAGTAAAATATTTTAATGATGAGTTTGTACTAAACTTGTATCGCAAGCAAAGGGCTCTCCGGGACGCCGCCACCGAGAGTTTCGTTCACTTTATTGCTATACTTTGATTATTCAGACGTAGCTTTAACTTTTACGTTTCTCATATAATTTGGAATGTTAATTAAAGACTCTAAAAGGCACTGGTTAATTGTTGCTTCACGTTTAAATGCTATTTTATTACGATACATGAACACAACTGTTTGATGGTTGAAAATAAATAGACTTTTGGTACGTATTGACAAAAATTAATAATAAAAAAGGTTTCGAAAATTCATGTTTCCTGACTTTTAATTTAAACAATGCCAATGCATACTAACAATAAAGGGTAGTTACTGTAATTTGTGCCTGATACTGCGATAGGCTCGCCCCTTATCGCATCATTCGGTGCCTTAGCTGTAACCTAACCTTTCCAGGGATCACAGACGTGTATATGTACACAACATAAATAGTTAAAAAAAAAGTAAAGGAACACATACTCTTTATAAAACAAACTCACGCTGTATTTTCCAATTTATCGGTAAAATTGTTTCATGAAATAACTTCCGGTGTTCGCTGAAAGATCTTTTCGGGGCGGAGTTCATTCATTCGGCTGACAGCCTGACGTATGGATTTATTTTCCGTTTCGAAAGCCCTCATGAATGTGTAGGCCTTTAATGAATACATCCATACTTCAGTTCGTGGAACATTTTCATTTCGTTGAAATGCGAAAGGGAAATGTGTCTTCATCCATTTAGATTTTTATTTATTATTAAAATATTGGCAATTTAAATTATAATAAATATTTTTCAGCACAAAGGCACACCACGCCACTTATCACATAACGGGACGGAAAAACTTTCGGCGAAATGTGGGTACTCTAGTTGCACCCCTGTCTACCCCTTTGAGGAACACAGGCGTGACGTATTATGTTTTGTTAAGCACTAACAATTTATTGTATTGTCTGGCCAGTCACATGTGTTAAATATTTTTTAATATGTTACATGAAACAACGATCTCCTCGACCCTTGTCAAACATGACAAAACGGGAACTTCTTCCATTTCACGGACGCTTTGTCTTCCATCAATGTAATTTCACGTCTTATTAGAGGACACCGAATGTATTAGGTTATTTCTTACTAAATTGTTTTTATAACAAAAAAATTTTTCTAGACACGATTCTTCAATACAATAACTATTTGTTATCCGCTTACAGATTATTCCAACTTAGATTTTTTATTATTTTTAAATCTTAGAAAGTTTAATATGATCTAGATCTGAATTGGATAGAACGTAGAAATAAAAATAAAAACTTTTTTCATACCGTCGTTTTTTGTTATACTTTGAATAAATAGGAAGTTTATTTTAATATAGACGGGATGTTAGGAAACCCTGTTAGTACTTGCATCGACTGTTTTCAAACTTCATAAGTGAAATATTTTCAAAATGTAAAAGTTGTCTAAATGACAGGAGATCATAGACCCATTTTCCACTTTATACCGATTAAATCCGTAAACAAAACATCTTTAAGGATTTACAATGATTATCAGTTGTGTTAAAGTCGGAATTCCTTTCATTTAAAAAAAACTGTGCCCACAGATAACAAACGTAACAGCCCAATTAAAGCTCTCTTATCGTCTAAACTACTGCCAACTTAAAGACTTGAAAGACGAAAGCAATTTATCACAATGCTCGGCGCTATAAATTCTCTTAATCGGGGACCTATTCGACCACGCAAAGACAAATACCAAAGTTAGTTGATAAAATTTATTTATGTCTAGCACTAACAAAATATCAGTTGACAATTTTCTGTCAGTTCATAATATCCCCAGTCCGATTATAAAGTGACGAAGTTCGCAATTGTTCTGTGTCATCAAAAAAACTTGATCGTAAAAATAAGACAGCAAGATGGAAAGTAGGTAAGGATCTTTAATGAGATCGCTTCGGATGTTAGGAAAAATATTTACGTAAAATATTTTATTCCCTCGCGAGAAATTTATACATCTTGACCTAAATATAAACGGTGCCTGGGGAGACCGTAAAGGTAAGGTGGCTATTAAGATCACTTATGACGTGTGGTTGGTGTAATCTGGTTTGATTGGGGGTAAAATATACTTTCTTTGGTTTATAATCTGGCGACATTACAATGTTTTTTAATACGTTACAACCACCGACGTTACATACAGGTCAATCTATTACAGACAAAATTTCGAGATACAAACAATGTAAATTACTAGTTGCTTTACACAGCTCTGGGATTCCCGAAATTCGTTACATTGCGTATAAAATACCTTCGTTTTACGCACAATTCCCGTCATGGCTGTGTTGCTGTGGGATTCAAACACTACGTATTTCAGATCTTAAACACTTAAATTATATCTTGCGAGAACCAAATGTCACGTGTGTTAAAATATTGTTTAGGGTTTTATTAAAATTGATTTTTTTTATCGTTTA
This sequence comes from Papilio aristodemus, assembly GCA_016277805.2. Taxonomy (NCBI): domain Eukaryota; kingdom Metazoa; phylum Arthropoda; class Insecta; order Lepidoptera; family Papilionidae; genus Papilio; species Papilio aristodemus. The sequence goes on along the minus strand of JAABKM020000019.1, from coordinate 2,888,829 downwards.
ATATTAAAATTTCTTTAGGAATACTTTAGATAATTTTACATAATATTTATCATAATAGGAGACTGTTTTTTTAGTCTTCTATCTCGTCTTAAATAAACTTAACTAATTTTAACCTTTTTAATAAAATATAAACATATATCTACATACTTTTGTGTTAAGAAATCCTTATAATATTACGCGAGGCCTGTTTGAATTGTGAATAAACAGTGTGAGAATAATGTGGGGCTCGTTTGCAGAGCAATTACATCGTATTTGCCAGATGGTTCACATCTGAAGCGTAAGGAAGCTATTTCATAATAATATTAGCATTTTAAATAAATAGGTGTGACCCGCGGTTTCACTCGCCGAGACATCTGATTAAAACTAAATTAGAGTTTGCTTATGACATTTTAAAATATATTGAAGACAAGTAAGTCGAGAAAAAGAATAAAGAATAACAATAAAAGTACCTGAAGCCTGAAAAAGAACCGATTATTTTCTTGCAATCAGCGTTCCTAAAACCTTTTCCATGATCCGTATCTTTGTAATACATTTAATAAGTATAGTTGCCGAGTTACCGAAATGTGTACAACACACAGAATTCGTCTTTGCCGCAAGCATTCATCAAGTGGGGTTTAATTCGCAAGGGGGTATAACGCGGTCGGACGTCACGCGACCTCGCAATCACTCGCAGACTCCTCTAATCTGATTACATTTGTCCGTGACATAACAGCCGTATCTATGTTAGTGAGCCGCCCATTCTTACTGGATAAAGTCCCATGTCTTGTTTTTTGTAGGTTGTCACCGTGGGATATGAACATCGGAATAAATTATAAAAAATAATGGTTAACGAATCAAGTTCGGGCAAAAGTGCTACGGAGCGTAGTAATACTGTCTATGCCTACGGCTCGTAGAACTATTGCCCGAACTAAGGTATTGTTTCTTGTGCATTCACTCAGCAAAACAAACATCTTTTATCAACTTTAAATTGAAATTAAACACTTTGCTCTCGACTTTAAGTTTCGACATTAACGATTACCTCGTAGCCGCGCCGGTTATTAACAAAGTTAGAGGACCGAGAATTTTCATGTCCCCGACAGATTTATTTCCATTGGAATATTACTGTAATTCACAGAGTTTGGCCGCCGGTAAATTGAATATATTATTTATTGTGATTTCGTGTCGTTGTGAATACACTTTTAACGATGTCATATTATTTAATTTTAGTCTCTTTATTCTGTACAGACATACAAATTTATTTATAGATAAACAATTAAAAGACATAAATAATATAAATTAAATATTAACCATTTCTACAAGCCAAGCTAACTTGGTAAAATTAGAAAGAATGTTAGTAAAAAATACAAAAATATATAATACAGCTGACGAGTTTGTTTAAACGGGCTGATCTCATAAACTATTTATTAAAATTTAAAAACTTTATTTGCATTTGACAGCGCTATAGTTATGATATTTGACATCAAGCTGCAATTCCTAGGAGTCGAGCAGAAATAAGCAAGGCACAGTGCTTTAAAAACGAAATAAGTAAGACAGTCATGTAGGTTGTTATTAAAGTAACGGACCGTATAAATGGAATTTCATGATAAATGGACTTCCCGCGTAGGCCGGCTCGTTCCTTTTAACAAGCCGAAGCAAGAATTACTGTTAAAAGGTTTCCTTGTATATTTTGTAGACGATGTGGGTTACTGCGCCTACAAAATAACTTACCTTCATATTATAGGGGAGTTTTGTTAGAAAATTTATCTTACATGTTATCCAGGGTGAATGACGATCATAGTTAATATAAAAAAAACTATAATATCCAATAGTTATTGCATGTATTTATGGCAAATTTAGACGTCGTAAACAGTTGCACGTCTTGGCGTATAGTACACGATGTAGCGTCACTTTCCGTCACTTACCTCTGATAACGGATAAGGAAATAAAGCGAACCACTCATATAGTTTATTTGCACATTTTAACGTACTTTTTAAATTCCTTTTGGGAATTTTACACGTCAACTTGTATCCGAGTAAAATTTTTAAAAAGTTGAATTTATACAAAATGTTGAAAAAAAAAATAATATTGATATTCACAAATAAATAATATTTAATGGACAAAAGTAAATTTTTAAATAAAGATCTTCTTTTATTTGGAATTTAAAAAAATATTTTACAATCGGGCTTTAATAACGTTAAGTAAGATTACATGTTTTTTTTTTGTCGCTAAAAGGATTTGTTTTCCGAGAAGTTCAGTTTCAGTAGAAGAAGAACTTTTATTTCTAATAAATCAGAGCTCGTTGTTTGATTTATTTTTGATATGCTTTTATTTTTAACTCTGCCCTTTGT